>JASDQU010104918.1:89253-108401 GCA_032191745.1 Picea mariana
CTCCAAATTTGGAGTGCTATTTAGATTTCTCGAATTTTGTATTTTTGTCGCCAGATTTGGTGGGACTCCTCCAAATTTGGTGGGCCCCTTTTTTATTTTTGAAAAATTGGTTTCGGGCCCTCATTGGGAATTTTCCCACTGCCACGTGGCCGCCAACCATTGGTCCACGCCAACCACTTTCACAGTCACCTACCATATCATCATGCCACATCTGTCTACCATGTCTCGTACGGTCTGCCACATGGTTCTATGGACTACCACGTGGAACCTCCTCATTGGTCCATGGATTGAACCGAAAATGTCGAAAATGAGTGACACATGGCAGCCTCTGGTGTTGCCACATCACCATGTTGACATAATCATGACACATTTCACCCTCTACATGTTCCATCTACATTATACAAGCATTGAATTCATCTGTACTGATGTCGACGTAAGCAGTGTGGATGTTGACTCATCCCTGTTGACTGGGATAGTTTGATGAGAACTTTGACCGCGAATATCTTTTGATTTGTAAATCAGTTTGATGATCTGTTTATGCCATTGGAAATCTTGTGATGTGCTCTTCGTGATGATGTTATTTTCATTGAGTTTTGAGTTTTTCCCTTTCTCTTTCTATTGAGGCCATTCTGAGCTTCCTAAGTTGCTTTTGCAAATTCTGAGTTGTCCTTAGTCTTCCCTAGATCCTTTTTGGATCATGCCTTCCCACTAAGACATTTTTGGACCACCAAAATATTTCATCAATCAATAGATAAGTGAGGGAAGAGTTCCCTCACCTTTTCATTATCAATCCAATTTTCCTTTATTGGATGTGTTCCCTTTAAGCCTACTCAAATTAATCAACATAACCCCTACATGAAGTCATCGTCCTTCTATCTAGGATGATATCTTCCTTTAACTCATCCAAGTACTCAGGAGAAAAATCATCAACTGAAGGTATTGAAACTTCCTCACCCTGATCCATGATCATGGGAGGCTCAAAAAGTTTCAAGTTCTCCACATTTACAACTGAATAGATCTACAAATACAGTGGAATATCTAGACGAAAAGGAATGGTACCACTTTTCTCCAAAATAGTGAAGGGTCCATAATGGATGGGATTGAGTTTATTTTATTCACCCTTCAGTCATTCCTTGTTGATGCGAATCCATACCTAGTCTCTAACCTGGAACTAATGATCAAACCTATGTTTGTCATGTTGATCTTTATACTATGCTTGACTTTTCTCCAACTCTTCCCTGAATACTTGGTGTACCTATTGGATCCTCTGGATGAACTTGTGGGATCTATATTAATTTATTTCTTCATTTGAATTGGAATCTCTCCCATACATCAAGTTCAAAGGAACCTTAGGTTAATACCCAAAATATGTCTCAAAAGGTGAGCACTGAGTGGAGGAATGTAAGGCTCAGTTATAAGCATGTTGAACATAGGATATMTGTTCATCCCATAACTTGAGATGCTTGTTGCAGTATCCTCAAAGCAAAAGTACCATTGTTCGGTTAACAAACTTTGTCTATCCATCATTATGTGGATGGAAAGAATTTCTCCTCTTCAACTTGGTGTCCACCATTCTCCACAAACTTTTCCAAAAATCCCCAAGAAATCGAGTATCTTGATCCGAGATAATGGATGTGGGTAACCCAAAGTGAACCCAAACATACTGAAAGAAGAGATTAGCATTCTTCTCATAAGTGATCATCTTTTTACATGGAATTAAGATACACATCTTGTTGAACCTATACACTACAACATACAAATAGTTATGACCCCTTTTCAACATTGGTAAACCCCCTACAAAATCCATGGAGATACTTTCCCATGGATGGGTTGGAACAGGAAGTGATGAGTATAGCCCCAGTTTTCTATTAGTGGGATTACAAGTAGAACACATCACACACCCCTTTTCATATTTCATTACAATTTCTTTCAACTGAGGCCAGTAACAAAATCTCTACAGATGAGCCATAGTTTTTCCTACCCCAAAATTCCAGACACAAGAAAAGTGTGAGCTTGTCATGCTACATGGACTCGTTCACTTGTAGGAATACATATCTTTCTAAGATGGTAGAGTAGTTTTCCCTGCAGACAATAGTTCTCTACCTGTGCACCATGGGTTAGATTCTCATATACTTCTTTAAAATCTTCATCAATGGCATATTGTTCCACATAGCTATCATGAGATAAAGAAGAATTCTTTAAAATAATAGAAGAAACAATAGGAGGTCTAGAAAGCATATCAACTACCTTGTTACTTGTACCCTTTTTGTAATTGATTACCAAATGAAATTTTTGTAGGAAACAAATCCGTCTATAATGTCAAGATTGTTGTAGTTTGTTATGTGCTTGGAGATACTGTAAGGGTTGATGATTTGTATGTATGATTGTTTCCTTCCCTAACAAGTAGCTCTTCCATTTCTTTACACTTTGAACTAATGCATACAACTCTTTATCATATGTAGGATAGTTAACAACATCTTGGTCTTTTCCTTCAAAGTGTCGAAAGATTTTTGTTGCTTTCCTCCCCACTAAAAAGTGTTCTTCACACTGGTTAAGAAATGCAAAGGAGCTGCTATAAAGGATAAGTTTGAAATGAATCTCCTCTAATAATTGACTGCACCTAAGAAGCCATGTATTTAGGTTACACTTTTGGGCTCAAGCCAATTTACAATTGCATTAATCTTGGAAGGATTAATTTTCAATTGTCCTCCTTCTACAATATGACCTAAGTACACAAATGTAGTCTTACCAAATTCACATTTGGACAATTTTACATACAAATTTTCCCTTTGAAAAGTATTCAATACTTTGTTTACATTCCTTACATGTTCATCCCAAGTCCCACTAAATATAAGAATTTCGTCTAAATATACAATCATAAAACCATCTATAAAAGGCCCGAATACATCATTCATCACACGCATGAAAGTTGTCAGAGCATTACAAATCCCAAACGGCATAACTAAACACTCAAACTATCCATGTTTGGTTTTAAAGTCAGTCTTCCATGCATCTTGTTCTACAATCCTAATCTGATGGTATCCACTGCACAATTCCAACTTAGTGAAATAAACAACATTTTTTAATTGATCAAGTAAATCATCTATATGAGGAAGAGTGTATTGATTTTTCACCGTGATTTTATTTAAGGCTCGATAATCGATACACATTCGCTATGTGCCATATTTCTTTGGCACCATCATGATTGAAGAATCACAAGGAGATTAGTTGGGCCTGATGACTCCTTGATACAATAATCCTTGTACTTGCTTCTTTATCTCTTTCATCTCTACAACTGACATCCTGTACATGCCCACTTTAGGAAGAGGAGAATCATGTTGAAGATGCATTTCATGTTGGATTTCCCTCTTAGGAGGTAATCCATCTGGTTCCTGGAAAATATCATCATACTTAGAAACAATATCAATTAATTATTTCTTATGAGAAGGATCACATCCTTGGAAAGTGGCGGATATTCCAACATCTTTCTCCCTTACGACCATGAGTACATATGTCTTATTAGTGTTTATGAGTCTCTTCATTTTTCCTTCACTAACAAGTGTTGTGTTTACCCTCATGCTGTGGGCTCTAACAATATATTCCACTCCCCCCTTAGTAAGGTGATATTTGTTCTCATGACGAAATAAGACTTATTTTCTATCATAAAGATAAGGACTCCCCAACACTATGCCACATATATCAAGTGATACAACATCCAAATCCACTTCATCAATCAACTTTGAAGAAATAACAAATCTCACCCTACATTGCTTGGTGAAATTAAGTTTTTATTTATCACATACCCAACCAAGAGGATAAGTCTTTGGATGTGGTTTAGTTTCAATACCCATCATTTTGAAAAGTGCTTCAGATATCAAGTTTACTTGGGAACCCAGATCAAATAATTTATCTATATTAGTGTGTTTAGATACAACTCTTATATGAAATAATTCATTCATTTTTCTTTCATCATCATGAGATTCATTATTGAAATTTGAACTAGCATGAAGGGAATATTTACCTTGTACTCTAACCACTGTGATTTTTCCTTCATCTCCTGAATCGGAACCAAGATCTTGTTACACTGTAGCAACGGTCTTTGTCTTCCCCTTTCCACCGAACTACTTCAGTCTCTTCTCTAGATGTAGTTTCCAACAGTGTTCATCATCATGACCACTTTTCTTGCAATGAGTGCAAGACGATTTTCCTTCTTCTCTCTTTATAGTGGCGGTCTTTTTTTCCTTCCTTTTAAACTTCTTAAACTACTTATGTAGGATATTGGAAGGTTTCTTTGTGGGATTTTCTTGAACATGTTTTCCCCTGTTCTCAAGGTGAGTGGCTTGCACACAAACTTCATCAAGACTAGTGGGGTTAAACAATAGCAAAGTATGACGAATATAAATGTGAAGTGCGCCAATATACTTCATTAAAGTTTCATAAAAATACAAAGGAATGTTTAATGCAAGAGATTTATTCCTAAATTCTTCCATGAAACTTTGTACAGTTTGACCTTTACTTTGTCTTAAAGTTTTCCATTCCATCATTTCTTTATGTAAATAACCCAATCGATAAAATTTCTTCCTTATCGTTGATTTAAATTCTAACCATGAGGAAAGAATATTACCACACTTACTTTTGTTCTGAAGTTTTCTCTCCCACCATACAAGAGCGGTACCTTCCAACCGAAGAGAATCCAATTGCACTTTAACTTCCTCTTCATCAATCTGTTGAACACGACAATATACTTCAACTTGTCAGATCCAATTATCTATCTTTTTGGGATTAACATCTCTATTAAACATAGGTAAAGCAATTTTAACATCAATATTTAATAATGGTTTCTTAAAAGAATCTTTATGGCTAGAATGATGAGAATGATCAGAATGATCAGAGGAAGAAGAGCTAGAACTTGATGGTGAAGATGGAGGCTCAGGAGGGTCACCTCCAGCCCCTTGATTTACTGAAGCATTATCATCAGCTTTTGCTTTCTTTTTCTTCCCTTTCTTCTTCATCCTCTTCTCGTAGTCTCCATACGTTCTCTTAACCATTTATGACATGTGATAAAAGACCATATGGAATTTTTTCTCTTATTCATCACGTGTGTCCTCTTCTTCCATTTTCTTCCTTCGGGATGCATGGCCAACTTCGGGATTGAAAGTCTTAATATTTCCTTCACCCTGTTTATGCTTGGCCCTAGTAGGCATTCACACTCAACAATTCAATTCAAAGATGACTGCTCTAATACCAACATGATCTGAGATCTTTTCATCGAAGTGACTTCTAAAGAATTGTATTAAATGAGCATAAATTAAAGGGCACCATAAAGAAGGAAAAGCTCAATAATGAAGAGACATAAGAATCAAATTTGAACACAAAAAACTTGATAATGGAGTTCGTCCCTGGTGGACTATGTCTTCGGGTCCTGCTCTCAAATGGTTAGGCATTATTATTAATTCAGCAAAAGAATTTGGAAAAATACATAAGTATACCTCATTATAGAATTAATCTACAGAAAATTTGCTCATATCAGATAACATACAGCACCATTGAATTCATGGTGTCGAATTAACAAAAAATGATTGTTCCATGCCTCAATCTGACTCTAGCACTCCTAGGCCCTTGAGAAATCTCGTCTCGATTTTTGTGCCTACACCCTACAATTAATTCTTTGTACTGAGTCTCAAAATTTGTGCTCAAACATACCGTTGAGGGCCCTCTCTCTATCCATGGGAAGACTCAACATTTAATTGAAAAGGTGGGCAGACCAACCAACGGAGTTTGTTATCCCAACGGTTGGCAGATGCTATTGTAAGGCGTTAGATAGGGGGAGGTCCTGGGGTCGAGCCCACAGACCTCCCCTTTTGGGATTATTGTTATAACAATATATATATATATATATATATATATGGATTGGAACCATCGCCAAGTTTGGAGTGTTGTTTATTCGTTGGAGTTTTTAGTTTGGTCGCCAGATTTGGTGAGACTCTACCATATCTGGCGGGCCCCTTTTTTATTTTTGAAAAATCTATTTCAGGCCCTCATTGGGAATTTTCCCACTGCCAAGTGGAATCCCATGACTGGTTCATGTGGCATCCAACCATTGTCCCACGCCAACCACTTGCACAGTCACTTGCCACATCAACTTGCCACTAGAACTTTGACCGCGAATATCTTTTGATCCGTAACTCTGTTTGATGAGCCATTTGCATAGTTATAAAGCTTGCAAGTTTCTCTTCCCAATTTCACCGAGTTTTGAGGACTTTGATTTTTTTTCCCTTTCTCTATCTGTTGAGGCCATTATGAGCTTTCTGAGTTGCTTCTACAAATTCTGAGCTGTCCTTAGTCTTCCATGTATCCTTTTTTTATCAAGGATATTAACGAAAATGCAATGAGGTTCACCAAAAATCTTATGGCTTGCAAGTTATTGATGAAATGCATAAAAGAAGAATCTCCAGCATGAGTTATAGCAGTAGTCGCGCAGTGCGCGAAAGGAGTGATGTTCAGTTGGGCACCATACCTATTGAACCAATTTTTTGTGGATTGCAGAGATGCGAAGGATAATGGAACCAAGTTCCATTACTCTTGGCTCATCATCCTTATAAATTTGGTAGGGTAGCAGGATCCAAAATTTTCAGCCTTCCTGGATAGGAAAAGAAAATTCTATGCGGCTAGATATGAGTCTCTCTAGAAGGCCAAGGATAATAAAACTAAACAAGACAATAACACAATATTTTCAATGTTGTTGGAAGAAATACAACATCGCACAACCAATGTATGGCACATACCTATGGAAGTAATCCAAGAAATGGAAGGGATATCCAAGTTCAAGGCATCCAGGCACCACATGTGGATCCAAGCTGCAAGGGATCCAAAGAAATCACGGATAAAAATGAAATATTGTGTCATCAAGGAAGAAGTTGACTACATAATTAGAGACCGGCCTACACAATGGAAGCTGCCAGTAAAAAAACCAACAATAAAGCCATCTGTGACACAATCCACCAATCCCAAGGAAAAGGTTGAAGCATGTTCCTCAGCAAAAACAAACAGCCCAACCGATAACACTAGAAAGGTTGTAACATGGAATCAATCATCAGGAAGTAGCACAGTGCCTAAAATACCAAGGAGGAAAACAACAGTGATAAGAACAAATAGCCAATAACAGACCAAAAAGGGGAATACATCATAGGCTAGTCAAGAAAGGTTCCAAGTTACAACAAGTGGGGTGCAACCCTCATAGACAACAAGGAATCCATCACAAGTAGTATAGGTGCACAAGAAGAGGAAGTATGTCATGGAAGACCCAGTCATCACCCTAATAGAGTATGATGTTGAATTCATCGCAAAAAAGGTCCAAGACAATGGGGAAGAGGCGATTTGTATTGTAGAGGCACAAAGAGAAGAGATCATTGCCAAGGTCATATAAGTCCATGAAACTCTACAACAAGTGTGGATTCAAGCAGGACCACATGCCACAACACAGCAACAGGAAAAGACACAGTGACCCCCTACACAGAAACAAGAAGAGGAGATAGTATAGTTTGTAGTACAAGGCAGGGATACATTCACAGTTACTCTCCAAATGATCATAATGGATCATGATAATACACATAAAACCATGGGGGAAGTGAAGAAATTTGAAGTCATCATGGTGCATATACCCAACAAGGCACTATACAGACTCCAGGCAATCATAATGTAATAAGTGTAATCCAAAGCCCATGTGGATGCAGCTAACTTGTGTTGAAATAATGTAACTGCAAAGTGTATTCTAATTATTACTGTGGTATTATTCATTAGATCAATCCCCTATTACGGATTGATCATGTCAGCTATTGTAAAAGACCAAATCCCATTTTTTGGATTGGTCAAAACATAATTGTAATAGGAAGAATAAGAAGTCGGCCCAAGAATATATTAAAGAGGCCCCAGAATATATTAAAGGTGGTTATAACCACCCATAAGAAGAAGTCGACCTTGTTAGTGAAGAGACACTTCCACACATGCCAAATCTATATAAATAAGGAGGCTAGCACCTCACTTAGACACACACTCACTTGTTCATTGAGAGAAAAGTTTTGAAGCTGCAGTTGGAGAAGAGAGAGAGAGAGAGAGGTGCATTCTTGGGAGAGGACTTTTTGTATTTGTTTGACTTATCTCTTGGCATTGTATTGGCTATCTATAATAAGGAAGTTTTGTTGGGTTTTCTACCCCATGAGGGTTTCCCAAGATAAATGGTATCTCTTGTGATTGTGTATTTCTTAGTGATCCTATCTTATGCTATTGTTATCTATTGAAATGCAAAGAACTCTAATAATAGCTTAAACCTTAACATGGATTCAGATCTAAGATGAAGAGAGCATCTTTCATAAGAGAATGTGAAAAAAGTCATTGTTTCCATACATGCAAATTAGGGATTTTTGTTGATGTAGTATTTCAGCCCTAAAACCATCTAGAAAAGAGTGCCCTTCCTCAAGGATCACTTTTTCATCCTCAATGCAACTTTTCAGTGACTATATCTCCCAGAAAGTGAAACCCTAGTTTCAAAAAGTACTAGAAGTACCAGAAGTACCAGAGGTACCAGAAAACCAGAAGCACTAGTACAGAAATCCGCAAATCAAGTTTGGAGGAGTAAAAGTTATATTTTCTCATATCCAAACACACCAAGCTACTCGCCTCAACTAAGTGCACCTCCTGGTAAGTTCAAAACTTGATTTTGAGAATTTTCATTTTTTGGACATTTTCCTAACTCTAGGTAAAACATGTTTGCAAGAACTAAGATTGTTGACAAGTTGGATGGTGTGGAAAACTTTCATTCCTAGAAGTATAGGATTGGTCTCATTCTTGAAGAGAATGACCTGGAAATATTCGTCAATGAAGAAGTATTGGAACCCGACGATGTTGTAGACAAAGCAAAGCATCAAAAGGACACGATCAGGGCCAAAAGAATCATTGCAGATTCAATCAAAGATCACTTGATCCAAAGAGATTCCAAAAGAAAGGACAACAAAAGGAAAGAGATTACTCATCTGTCCAATTCTACCATTGTGATAAGATGGGACATATTGTGATATATTGTCCATCAATACGAGAAGAACATGAGAGGAAAAATAAGAGGCACCATGCCCATGCAGTTGAAGATGAAGAGCCACCCGCAAAAATATTAAGAGAACAAATTAAAGATTGTCTTAATATCGGCCCTCTCAGGATCGATAACACCTGGAGAGGACACTTGGCTCATTGATAGTGGTGCCTCCAATCACATGAAAGGACAAAGAGATATTCTCTCTTGCATTTCAGAAAATATTTTTTCTCAGAAAGTGACACTTCGAGATGATTACCAATACCCTATCAAGGGAGTGGGAGAATCAAACTACAAGCTTAACTTAGGGAACTCAATGAAGATGAAGGACGTACTCTATGTACCAAGTTTGACAAAGAACCTACTCTCCATATCAGCTTTAGAAAATAAAGGCTTCAAATTTGCCTTTATAGATGGAGAAGTTCTTATGTGGTCTAAAGGAGAAACCTTGAAAGAAGCAATCATCATTGGAAAAGAAGAAGGTGGCTTGTATAAGCTAAAGGGTCACTCAAAAGCTTCCATGACCCACGCCATTGAGAATCCATGTGAAATTTGGCATAGAATATTAGCCCACATCAACTACAAGGTGTTACCATATGTATACAAAGTTGTCACGGGTCTACCAGAACTCAAGGTTGACCATGAAGGTGTGTGCAATGGATGTGCACAAGGGAATAACATCAAGAACCCTTTTCCGAAGAGAGACAACAAAGAAGAAGGAGTCCTAGAGCTCATGCATTCAGATGCGTGTGCCCCAATTCCATCATCCTCCATTCATGGGTATGTATACTATGTATCATTTATTGATGATTATTCTCGTAATACCTAGGTGTATTTTTTGAAATCTAAAGATGAAGTGTTCATCCAATTCAAGGAATTCAAAGCCTTGATAGAGAATCTTTCTAAAATAAATATCAAGATACTCAGGTCAAATAATGGAGGAGAATACACCTCAAAAGAGTTTGTGAAATTCTACAAATATGTTGGGATCAAGAGGGAGCTCACCACTCCCTATAATCCTCAACAAAACGGTGTAGCTGAAAGAAAGAATAGAATGATAATGGAAGTTGTGAAGACTATGATCCATGATCAAGATCTTCCAATGTGCTTATGGGAAGAAGTATAAATGACACTCATATATGTGAAAAACCGTTTGTCCCATAGTGCACTTGGGTTCAAGACCCCAAAAGAGATGTTCACTGGAAAAAAACCAGAGGTAAGCCATCTCAAAATATTTGGCTGCCCAGTTATTTTACATATTCTGAAAGAGAAGAGAAACAAGATGGAACCCTTAGGAAAGAAGGGAATATTTGTGGGATACTGTGAGGTCTCCAAGGCCTTAAGGATTTATATACCAAGTCACCATCACATTGAGATCAGCAGGGATGTGACCTTTGATGAATATGGAGCACTCAAGAAATCAAGAAGATGCCAGATTGAAGAAGTATATGAAGAGGAACCTGTAGCTCCCAGAGTTGCAGAATCAGCGAGGGAGGTTCCCAGAGCTGCAGAACTAGTGAGGGAACTCGTAACTTCCCCTGATGAGGAAATTCTAGAAGATCATGACATAGTATAATTTCAAGAACCTCCTCAGATGACGATCTCCCATAAGAGAAAGCCAACTTGGGCTAGAGAGCTTATTCAAGATGGAGAGAAGTATGGTGTTCCCGAAAGAACCATGAGACAGGTGAAGAGACCTAAGCCATTCTCCAGTTATATGTCTTTGATGTGTAATATCCTAGAGAAGGAGCCTACTTTCTTTGAAGAATCCATTCAGAAGAAATAATGGGAAGATGCCATGATAGAGGAATACCAATCCATAATAAAGAATGATGTGTGGGAAATAGTTCCCAGACCAAAGAGTAAGGATGTGGTATCTTCCAAATGTCTCTTCAAAATAAAAACATGTTGATGATGTAAGTATTGAGAAGTATAAATAAATATTTATCGCTCGTGGATTTTCTCAAAAGGAAGGCATTGACTATGAAGAGACATTCGCTCTTGTCTCCAGATACACTTCGATCAGAACCATCATAGCCCTTGCACCTAAGATGAAGTGGAAGTTGCACCAGATGGACATAAAGACAAATTTCCTAAATGGTGTCATTGAAGAAGAAGTGTATATAGAGCAACCTCAAGGATTTGAAGTTGAAAACATGAAGACTCATGTTTGCAAGTTAAAGAAGGCTCTGTCCAGATTGAAGAAAGATCCTAGAGCTTGGTATGGTAGAATAGATGGTTTTTTTACGAGCTTGGGCTTTACCAAGAGTAAAGAAGATCATAACCTCTACTTCAAGGTTATGAACGATAAGCCAGTGATATTTCTATTGTATGTGGATGACTTATTCTTAACTAGAGAAGAAAAGATCATCATTGAATGTGAGAAGAAGCTCGCTTCAGAATTTGAGATGAAATACCTTGGCCTAATGCATTATTTCTTAGGTCTTGAGGTATGGTAGAGCCTAGAGAGAATCTTCCTTAACCAAGGGAAGTATGCAATTGAAATCCTGAAGAGATTCAACATGTTGGAGTGAAAGTTCATGAATACACCCATGGAAACGAATCTGAAGCTATTGGTAGATAGATCATTGGATTGCTAATGTACTTGATGAACACCAGACCAAATATTTGTTTTACCGTGAACACTTTGATTCAGTTTCTGGTAGAACCCAGACATGTTCACCTAGTTGCTACAAAACATGTGATGAGGTACCTTAAGGGTACATTAGATTGTGGTCTCAACTATGATGGAGAATATGATTTCACACTGAGTGGGTACATTGATTCAGATTGGGCTGGAAGTGTCTCTGACAGGAAGAGAACTTCAAGATGTTGTTTCAGTTTGGGATCAACCATGATCTCATGGTTGAGTAGGAAGCAATCCAGCATTGCTCTCAGTACAACAGAAGTAGAATACATTGTTGCGTGTTCTACCAGATGTGAAGCTATATGTCTTCATAAGTTATCGACTGGTCTATTCGACCTAGATATGGAAGCAACCACAATCCTATGTGACAACTAGAGCTTCATAAAAATGATAGAGAATCATGTATTTCATGACAAGTTGAAGCACATAAAGATCTGATATCATTACATCCATGACATGGTGCAAAGAGGAGCCATAAAGCTCCAATATGTTAGCATAGATGAACAGGTTGTCGATGTGTTTACCAAGCCTCTATATCGTGTAAAGTTTGAGCACTTTCAAGATAAGCTTGGTATAGTTCGGAAGGACCTTCCTCGAAAGGGGGAGTAGTTGTTGCAATGAGATATGCCAGTCTAGCACCGTGCTTCCAGCTTAATTGTTGTGACATAAAGCTAGTCTAGTACTGAGATTCTAGCTTAATTGTTGTGTTGAGATATGCCTAGTATTGTTCTTCCAGCTTAATTGTTGTGACGTAAAGCCAATCTAGATTGTTGTGTTGAGATATGCCTAGTACTGTGCTTCCAGCTTAATTGTTGTGACGTAAAGCCAGTCTAGATTGTTGTGTTGAGATATGCCTAGTACTGTGCTTCGAGCTTAATTGTTGTGACGTAAATCTAGTCTAGATTGATGTGTTGAGATATGCCTAGTATTGTGCTTCCATCTTAATTTCTGCGATGTAAATATAGTATAGTACCATGCTTCCAGCTTAATTGGTGTGACGTAAAACCAACTTAGTACTGAGCTTCCATCTTAATTATTGTGATGTAAAGCTAGTCTAGCATTGTGAGTCCAACTTAATTGTTGTGTAGTGTGCCAGCCTCATGCTGTGATGATGTGACCAACTTCGTGTTGTGATGATGATATATTAGTTTTATACCAATCCATATTGATGCTGATGATGATTCCATTCCATTGAGAATGACAATGTTGCTGATGAGAAAAACTTCCGATGATTAATATATACGCCAGTTAGTGTTCCAAGATGATATTGATAATGTTGTCCTCTCACCCACCTGATGTTGTTGGTTTTGTTGTCCTCTCTGTCACCTGATGTTGTTGTAGAATACCCTTATTGTTAAGGGGGAGTGTTGAAATAATGTAATTGCAAAGTTTATTCTAATTATTAGTGTGGTATTATTCATTAGATCAATCCCCTATTGCAGATTGATCATCTCGGATATTGTAAAAGACCAAATCCCCTTTTGAGGATTGGTCAAAACATAATTGTAATAGTAAGAATAAGAAGTCAGTCCCAGAATATATTAAAGAGGCCCCATAATATATTAAAGGTGGTTATAACCACCCAGAAGAAGAAGTCGGCCCTGTTAGTGAAGAGACACTTCCACACATTCCAGATTTGTATAAATAAGGAGGCTAGCACCTCACTTAGACACAAACTCACTTGTTCATTGAGAGACAAGTTTCAAAGCTGCANGTTCATTCTTGGAACAAAACTTTCTGTATTTGTTTGAGTTATCTCTTGGTATTGTATTAGCTATCTATAATAAGGAAGTTTCGTTGGGTTTTCAACCCCATGAGGGTTTCCCAGGATAAATGATGTGTCTATTGTGATTGTGTATTTCTCAGTGATCCTATCTTATGCTATTGTTATCTATTAAAATGAAAAGAACTCTAATAATATCTTAAACCTTAACAACTTGGAGGTGGGTAGGGGAGTCACCGAAATGTTAAAAGTCACATGCGACCAACTGAACTTGGAGAAACAAGAGGAGAAAGAACATACAAATAAGCTAGAACAAGGACTAACAACGGTATATGATCGCATCCCAAACAACACTCAAGAACTAGAGAAGAGTGCAGAGGAGAATATCAAAATGATTTCACAAACAATTGATGGATATAAGCAAGAAATCGAGGAGCCCAAATAAAATCTTAATCCTAGGACTCCTCCGGAGGTTCGAGAACAAAGGGAACAACAATATGCACTCCAAATAGTGGATATGGTGAAATAAGCGAGGGAAGTAGAATATTTTTTCGACAAAACTGTGCAGATATGGACCATTTTAGAGGAAGATGAAAAGGTCCAACAATGGGACCAACAAGAGGAGAAAATAAGTGCTTCCATATAGGAGCTAAAGCAACGACAGAAAAAAATGAGAATCATGGAGCACTTGAAGGGCACTCAAGAAATGAAGACTTTACAGATAGAGTTAAAGACAAAATGGACAAATAAGCAAGAAAGACAATCCCAATTGGAACCCCTCTAGGAACAAGCATCACAAATGATTGTGCAGTTGGAGGAAGAGAAGATGAGTATGGCACAGGCACATTCAGAGGGAAAGACATTAATATAGGATGAGATAACAATGTAGACAGTTGAGGCACTAACATGAAAATCTACGCAAATGAGGGCAAAAGGAAAGGAACTAGCAAAGAAGTTCCACGGTTTGGAAAAGGTGGTATAGGGAGCATGCATTACTGAAGTAGCTCGAGATGAGCCATATCTCAGTGTTGGGGGAATGTTGGGAATAGGCCTATTTTGAGAAGGAAGTATATTTTGGGCGCAGGCCTATTTTTGGAGAAAAGATATATTTTGGGTGGTATCACACTAAGTTTCCTTAGGTATTTTAGCCCTTAGTTTTTAGTCTTTTAATCCTTTAGATTTTAAATTTTGATTTATTTTTTTAAGTGTGATTTAAATAGGTTACTTTGAATAAATGAAGGCTTGAGTGTTGGCTCATTTTTTGACCCTCAGATAGATTTTTAGCCTAGGTTCATTTTCTTGGCTTATGTTTTGACTCACCTCATGACTTGACACCAAGCATGACTCATCCCATGACCAACATGACTTGACATGTCACTCTTTCCACTCATACCTTCATATCCTTTCCATGTTGTCTCTATGTCCTATAGAAAGTGGTCAAATCATCTTTTTGAAAAAGAGCATTGCCAACTCACTAGGAGTTTCTGTAGCGCACTCCTTGTCCTTCATTCTTTGCCATGATTCATCATCATAACGCTGAGGTCATGCTCTACCTAGTTTTCATCACCATGGTTCATTAAAATATGCTTTTGAAGATTTGGTTTTAATGAATATTGCTAACAGTTTCAATTTTTAACAGTTACAATTTTTGAATGTTTTCAAAACTCGGCGCTGCTGAAACTACCAGTTTGGACCAGTTGGTAGTGGTGCTACGGGATCGGTTTCTGAGGTGGATTTGAAATCCAAGATGGTCATGGTGATATCCTAAACAATTTCAGAGCTCCAAGTTATCATTATCCTTCCAGGTATTCCATGGTTTTCCTCCTCTTTATATAAAATTCGAGTAATAGTTGTCACCTGGAGTTTTGGTAGCAATTGTGTCTGCAAAATCGCTCCTTCCTTCATCCTTCTCTATCCATATTTTATCTCACACAAACTTGCTGCCACCACACCTGGTTTTCAATCATTAAACACACAATCTCCTTCTGTTCTTAATTATTGAATGCCCATTTAAATGCTTACTCCTTGTGTGCACACTGCACTACCCAAAATCATTGCTTAAACTTCGTTGCATTTCCCCTGCTTCCTCTACTTTTCGGATTGAAGTGTTTTTATCCATATTTTCAAAAACCATTGCCGTAGTTTTCCTTCACTATATTTTTATTCCTTAGTTTGAATACCTACAGACAATGTGGGAGGTAAAATCTTAGCTCTTTCTCTCTAAATCCATCAAAACAGTGTGAGTTAAAGGAGAATCCTAGGAAGAATAAACCATTGTTCACTATCATTCTCTCATTAAAGTCTGCCTCTATTTTCTCTACAAACCTTCACTACACCATAGCCTT
Source organism: Picea mariana (assembly GCA_032191745.1). NCBI lineage: Eukaryota > Viridiplantae > Streptophyta > Pinopsida > Pinales > Pinaceae > Picea > Picea mariana. Next base: position 105,051 of record JASDQU010104918.1, read on the forward strand.
TGACCTCCTATATTGACCCATGGAGACACCTCAGAAGAAGAAATCTCACAAGGGAGGCACTGTGGTCATAACTGAACCCTCAGACATGCATTTATTTGAGGCAGAGCCCATGGTTAGGGAAGTTTTTCAAAGGTTGGGTTGCCTCTCTTTCTGCCAAAACATGCAGAGGGGACATCATGAGGTGGAAAGGCAATTTGCCTCACAATTTGATGGCCTTAAGACTAAGGTAGGATATCTGTAGTTTGAGGAGTCTGAAGCCTCTATTGCAGCAGCCATAGGGATTCCTAACATAAGGGAGATATGGTTTAAATATATGACTTTGAATGTTTCCTTATCCAATGACTTTATCAAGCCAGATTATTAGACTAACAACTAGTCCAAGGGGGTGCCTAGAAGTCATCTAGTTGAATATTTTGACAATATGTTGAATATCATCCAAAGATACTTCACATGTGAGAGGAGATTTAATATGTTATACCAATACCATATAAGACTTTTGCTTCATTTTGCTGGTAAAGATGACATGAGTATCCCTTTCTACTTGTTCAAGAGCATGGGAAAAATGTCCTACAGAGTCCAATCCAAATCCAAGGCTGTGGATACTAGTGTCTTTCATTCTGGATTGATCAAAATGTTGGTAATGGAAGAATTGAAGAAGAGAAACATTTCTTGGGAGAAATTCATTTTTTCTTCTCACATGAAGTTGGACACAGTTTCAACTCCTCACTCAGATATGCAATGTCCTTTTCCACCTACTAGTGATGCTCCAACAGGAGCAAGAAAGAAAATAAAGAGTAAATCCATTGCTCAAGGCAAAGATCTTGTTAAAGAAGTTGAAGAAGTAGACAAGGAGGCATATCATTCTCCACAAAGAGACTCTTCACCCCCTCCTGCACCATAATTGGAAGAGGTCCCTTCATCTAATAAAGCCACAACCAAGAAAGGAAAAAAGTTTCATTTCTCTTCATCTCCCTCAACATCTAGCACAAAGATCAGGAAACCTTTCGCAAGATCATCAACTCTCCAGGAGGTTGTTGAAGTACAAGTCCTACCAAAGTTTTCTATTCTGAAGAGAAAGAGGGATGAGGGAAAAGGCATTGAGAAGCCTATTGAGGTGGTAGATATAGCCCCTTTACAGCAAAAATATGAAGGTGAAGCCATGAAGAAGCATGTTGAGACTATCAACATCACCACTCCACCTAGAAATCATACCTTCAAAAGATTGATTAGACAGCTCAAGGAAGCTAGGAAGGAGGTTGCTCGCTTGAAATCAGAGGGCTTATCTGAAAGAATTGCCATGAAGGAGATCATGGATAGTTACAACAACACTCTTTATTTGGAAAGATTTGCAGCTACAAGGGTTCTTCCTCTCCATAAATAACTCAATAACCTTTATAGGAAAAACAAATATTTTCAGTCTAAAAACAAAACACTCAAAGTAGAGTTGCAACACTTCAAGGATGAGGTGGCTCAGAGGAATTTGAATGTGTTAGTTGAAGCTTCCATTGAAAAGGAGAAACCAGTAGTGAATACAAGTACACATTCAGTTAAGAAGCATGTCACTACAAAAGGAAAGCATGTTGTTGTGCCAGAAAGAAGTCCTCCTTCCACAAGAAGGAGTGTCAAGTTGATGAAGTGATTGGGGAAATGTAAGCTCCATTTTTTAGAATGGTCTCTTTTTTCAAGGGTAAGTGATCGAGGATGTATTATTTTTTTCCACTTATACAGGATTTACATGCTCCTAATGAATTAATCTCAAGGTTTTTCGTGCTTTTCAAAATATTAGTCTCCTCATACAAAAAGAGCGTGGACATTCCGTAGCGATATGGTGCTACAGAATCATATTTTTAGCATGTCTTGTCAGTTTACTACCTACAGTGCTACCAAATATCCTAATATTGAACCTAGCAATGGCACTATGAATTCCACGGGAATGCTACCAAATATCCTAAGTGGTGTAACGATGGCGCTACCGAATTCGCAGAGATATATTACAGTGGGGCTACCAAATTTGGTTTGATGACCGATGCTACGAATTCTGCAGGACCGCTTATGTATGGCACTACCAATTCTGCAAGCCTATTTTGGAGATTGTGCTATGTTGGCCCTCGACCAATTTTTGAGGAAACCTTGGTCAGTTTTGGACCACCTTTTGGACTTAGACGTGAGGGTTGAATATGGAATGCCATGGAAGAGCTAAGATCATGGATCTCACTTTTTTTCGGGCTATGTGGACCCAACAAGGGGTTCTTTAGGGTTTTGTAATGGGTTATGGGATGTTGGTCCATGGGTTTACCCATGTTTAGGCCTTTTTGTAAGGAATTGTAAAAGTATAAATAACTAAGATTGTAAGGTAGAATAGGAAAAAGTGATGTAAGAGAGAAGTCTTGGTAGCTAAGTGAAAGTAGTTCTGAGTTGCTTTGTGCAACAAAATGCACATGTAAGGCTCTGTGCTCGATATAGAAGTTGGCTTTGTGCCTTGACCTAGTTTTGGGAAGGAGGATCTGACGCGCAGTGCACAGATCTCCTTTCTGATGTGAAGCTCAGCTCTGTGGCTTAATTCACAAGAGAAGATGCATGTAAGAGATTCAAGAATAATAAATAAGATGAAGCAGTTGGTGGGTGTAGCCCCACACTGGGGTGAACCACATATATCTTGTGTCTTTGGTGTTCTTTTTGATGTGTTTCTTATTTTATGAATATACCCAGTGCCTTGAATGTTATGTATGATAGATAGATCTATTGTTTCTTAGTGCATTACTTGTGAATGAATGTTAGATCTAACTTAATTCTCTGTGCTAAGTAGTAGATATGCTTAATCTTGGTTGTTACTACATCGATATCTCTTAGGGTTTGTTCTACAATGTTAATAAAGCTAATGAAATAATGCATATCATATTATGATTTTTGTTAGAATACCCTATGAAGTGTTATTATCACATATTTGTGTCCCATCTTGGTTACAGATGCTTGCGTCTGTAACCCCCCCTGCTTGTACCTCGGGTGATACTTTGCCTGCTCCTAGGTGTTGTCGAAAGGGACGGTAGTTAGGATTTTGTTGGTGTGTTGTTGAAGTGTTGAACCTTGGGTCTGCCCCTGTGCCAATATGATACAAAATTCATAGAGTGTTTTATGAAGGCGCTACAAAAGCTCGCTACCCAATGCACTATTGAATGTGTTGGATTACTGAGAGGGGGGGTGAATCAGTAATAGAACAATTTAACCATATAATCCAAGTGTTATATCAATGAAGCATTATTATCCAATAACTGCAGAGTAAATAAGCAATGAACAAATGAACAATCATACACATACACAGTACACCAGTGTTTTACGTGGAAACCCAAATCG
>JASDQU010104918.1:122598-135555 GCA_032191745.1 Picea mariana
AGCTCTCTGGTTATGTACTTGAATAGAGACTTTTTTATTAATATAAGTCAATTTCTCTTATTCCATATTATTTCCTCTTATAATGGAGTGTTCATGATTGAATGATTCACATGAGATTTTTATATCTATATTATGATGAATGTTTGATTATAGTATTGTTACGATGTTCTTCAGTGTTCTCCAAAATTTGAATTCAATAAGATCTTTTGTTTGAAGTTTTTCTTCCTTAGGCTTCTTGAAGACCTAATTTCCATAGAAGGCCTCTACATTTTCCTTACTAAGTCTTCCTTGTATTCACCTTTACTCCCACTCATTGACTAAAGTTTATCAAGACCTCAATTTCTTGTGCATGCTAGCCCAGATTTCTGAGTTAGAAAATTATTAGCTTGAGTCTTATCCATTTGACCTTTTAGAAACTCATTCACATTTACATATAACCTGATGGGTATTGGGATTATCCTATATGAAATCTGAGGGTGATTCCTAGTGCTAACATTCTTGGCATTGTTGTTGGGGAACGAATTGAAGACATTTACCTAGGATTGAACGACAAAGCTTATTGATTCTGAAGGAGCATTAGAAATTAGTACATTGAATATTGTAGATTGCATCTTGCACCTGGCGACTCCATTTTTTCACATGTGGCTCCTAAAGGAAGACACAGGAGGTCAACTCCACAACTACCTTTGGTTCCACCTAAAGCTGACCTAGAGAATATAATCAAGAAGGGAAAATATTCTCCAGAAAGTTTTTATGCTACTGCATCAGGTACGTTTGGTCAGTTCCCTGATTCCATTCTTAATACTCCAGTTGTTATATCAAGTAATCCTCCTTTACCTTCTGTTGAAGTTTCTAAGAATTTGGATTTTGAAAATTTCCATGTTGAATACTTCTCTTTTGACCCGGAATTGAAAGAAGACAATTTTGAAATCCTTGCCTCCCCTAACATTGTGAATTGGTTCAGACTTGAAAGTCTTGAAGAATTTCCTACCTTGGTTTTTGCTACTCCTCCTCCTATCAAAATTTATGTAGCCAAAGAAGAGGAAATCTCATCTCCCTTACAGCCTATACCATCTTCTTCCAATACTCAGCCTTCTATTGTGAAAACTGAAATCCCTCCTTCCTACATTCTTTTTTCTCCTAAGTTGCACATTGTCAAATCTCCTTCTCCTCCTTGCTCTCCCACAGTTCAAAATCCAATGGCATGTTCTAACCCTCCTAGAAATAGGATGGATGCCATAGTGGATGCTAGGTATACCCCTATTATCTTACCTTAGCCATTGAATGCTCTCCCTACTGGATATTACCTAAAATACATGCCCAAATTCATTGGAGAAGAACACCTTGAAGAACACCTTGTTTCCTTCTACAGTTATGCAGACAATCTAAACATTGAGAATGAGGATGTGTAGATGAGAGTCTTTGTCCAAAGCCTTGATGGTGAGGCTAGGAAATGTTTTAGGGGTTTGACTCCTAGATCCATTGTTGGGATTGAATATTTAGACGATGATTTCTTGAGACAATGGGGGGATAAAAAATATTTTTTGTATTATATCATAGAATTTGGATCCCTAAAGAGGAAAGAGGGAGAATCTATCTTTGACTTCTCTAAAAGATTTAACAAAATGTATAATAAGATCCCTTCTGAGATAAAGCCTATAGAAACCTCTGCCAATATCACCTATACCAGTGCTTTTGACCTAGATTTTTGCCTTTTACTGAGAGAAAGAAGATCTGCCTCCCTAGCTCATATGCAAGATGTAGCCTTGGAGGTAGAATCTAACATAGTGGCATCTGAAAAACTTAGTAGAAAATTTGATAGGGACAAGATAAAAAGTAGATTTGAAGCCTCAACCTCTGATTCCTCTATTGTCCATCCTCAAGTTGATGAAATTACCAAATTAGTAAAATATATTTTTGTTGAGATGGAGAAGTTAAATCTTGAAGGAAAACAGACTTATAGAAATACACAAAATGTTGATAACAGAGGTAACTTCAGGAGACCCAATAATGCTCCTCAGATCCTTCCAAGAGATCCAAGAAATAGAGACAGGGATGATCAAAAGGTCCAAACTCCTTTACAAAACAATCTTGTTTCTTGTTGTCCCTCGACCAAGTTTTGAGGAAACATTGGTCGGGTTTGACCACTTTTGGACTTCGACAGGTAGGTCTAAGATGAAGTGCTCAAGAGGAGCTGAGATCATAGGATCTCACTTAGTTTGTGGACCTAGCAAGGGGTTCATTAGGGTTTTTGGATGTCATCCCATGGGTTTACCCATGATTAGTCCTTTTTGTAAGGGATGTAAAATTATATATAGGAAGGAATGTAATGTAGAAGTAGAAAAGTGTGATTAGTGCAAGCAATGTAGTATGTAGCTAAGTGAATAAGTGGATAAGTGAAAGAGGCAAGTAGTTCTAAGCTACTTTGTGCAATAGAACATGTATGTAAGGCTCTGTGATTGAGAGAGAAGTTGGCTCTCTGCCTTGACCTAATTTTGGGAAGGTGGATCTAGCGCTTAGTGTGCAGATCACCTATCCAGTGTGAAGCTTGGATCTGTGACTTAGTGCATAGAAGCATATGAATTTAAGAGATTGAAGAAGAATAATAGAAGAAGAAGCAATTGGTGGATGTAGCCCCACACTGGGGTGAACCACGTAAATCTTGTGTTGATGAGTTTCTTTGTGCTATGATGTTTATTCTTTGACTCTGCATAGTGCATTGAATGTTAGGAACATTAGATAGATCTATGAATACTTAGTGCTTTATTTATGAATGTTATATTTGATTCAGTGCTATGTGCTAGATGGTTAGAGTGCTTGATCTTTAGTGTTACTGTGTCAAACTATACTAAGGGTTTGATATGCGATGTGAATAAAGCTAATGAATTAATGTGTGTTGTTACTAAGTATCCTTCGAAGTATTGTAATCATAGATCTATGTCCCAGCTTGGTTACAGACACCTGATTCCTATAACCCCCCTACCTCTACCTCGGGTGAGACTTCACTTGCTTCGCAGGTGTTATCGAAAGGTCTAGTAGTTAGGGTTTTGTTGGTGTGTTGTTGAAGCATTGAACCCTAGGTCTACGCCTATTCCAACAAATGGTTCCATTGTCGGGACCTAAAACTGTGATTGTTGGGAACTAAAGTAAAAGAAAAGAGAAGTTTTGTGTGTAGATATGTTGATGTAGTGCACAGTACTCTACTTGACTTGTGAAACCTTGTGCTAAGAAAGAGATCTGATCTGAAGAAAGGAGGAAAGATCTTAAATCTTTGTGTTTAATAAGAGTAAGTAAAGAGAAAAATTTTGTTTCGAAAGCATGAATCTAGGTATGTTTGATAGATTTTGTCCTAGTCTTAAAGTTAGGGTACAGTTAGAAGAAAAATTTGATATGAATAAATTTGATAGAAATAGTGGAAGATATGTTATTCCCATGCATAGAAAGAATTTTTGGACTAATGAATGGATGCAGGAACCTAGAAAGAATTTTTGCAGATTATAGGCTCAACACTGTGATCCTAATGTGTAGTACAGGAGAAGTTGGGGAAATTACAATAGAAAGAGAGGATTGACATTATGTTATAACTGTAGAAGACTTGCACATGTTGCTAAGGAATGCCCTGGTATAGGTCCTATTTGTCTTTATTGTAAAATTATCAGTCATGAAATTGAGGATTGTCCAAGAATGATTGCTAAAGTTGAAAGAATGAACATGAGTCAATAAAATAAGAGCATGTTAGAATATCATCAAGAAAAAGAATCATAGAAAGTTTAGACTACATTATCACAGTTAAAAAAAGCAATGAATGATCACAAATATGTCAGTTTATCAGATATCTTGAAAGTAAAACAATGCATAGATACAAGAATAGGAGATTTCGACATAGACTGTATCCTAGATGAGGAGACACAAGTAAATATTATGATAGAAAGCACTTGGGAAATTTTGGGAAAGCCTACTGTGATACCTTCATTGGGAAGAATAGGCTTGTTTAAAGGAAATATGATAACTCTATGTGGAAGAGTTGCTAATGTACCTGTTATCATCCATGGAACATAGACAAAAGAGGAATTTGAAGTTATTAATTTTGTTGAGAACAATGCCCCATTCCCTCTTTTGTTAGGAAAGACATGGATTGAGAAAGATCAGATCAGAAGGAAATCAAAGGAAGAAACTACAGAAAAGAAAAAGCAAGAACTAAGAGATTTCATAGCTAGAAAAATAGATCGATTGATAGAAGAATGAGAAGTTGAGTCAAAGCAACATAAGACCAGACAATTAGCTATAGAGGTTGAAAGAACGCAAGAAGGTTTGAAGGACCTATCCATACAAGAAAGAAGTATATCTATCGATGAAATAGTAAGAGAAGGGATATTAACTTCAAACCCTTTGAGAGAACATCAACAATGTGAAGTCACTTCGCTAGGAGAAGATAAGAATAAGAATATAAAGATAAATCTAGAAATAGTTAGAGAGACTTAGATTATAGGAAAGAAGGCAAGGAAGATCAATAAGAAGAAGGATAAGTTGGAAAATATACAATAAGTTACAGAGAACAGATGGAAGATTTCACAGATTGAAACTTCACTGGAGGTAGGTTTGCAGGCTCTGAGCTTCGCCGGAACAGCAGAACCATGCAAAATGGGACTTCACCCTGGCGAAGCTATATGATCATTGAAGGTTCCATGATTGTTAGAACGATGCTCTAAAACTACTAGGAAACTCACTTATGGGTGAATAGACCGCATTTGGGACATTAAGACCGTCCCATAACAGACGGATTCACATTGATTGAGGCATTCACGTTTGTTCGAGGAATATTTTACTACACTTTCTTACTTAAGCCATCAGACATTGCATCAGGACCAATTTTTTCTACCCGTTATTATCTGAGACAAGAAACGAAGTGATTGTGTGTGTCGAGTTGTGATTTCAAACCTCGCCATCTGTTGTTTACCTCGCTATTTGTTCACCTAAACTGACTTTTTTTTAACAGTGAGAATGTCAGTCGAACACACTGAGCTAGAGAATTTTGTTGAAGTATTTCTGAAGAATTTTATGGCTGATAAATCTATGTCTGAAGGAATACAAGCATCATCAACCAGATGACTATAGGCTTCCCCCTCGAATGGATGTCATTTGGTCCGTGTCAACCCCGCTACTGAGAAGCGAAGAAAGCACCGCGACGATCTGGCTAACGTGAAGTAGATCCCATCAATCTTGCCTGATTATATCTCATGCTTGGCTGGCACAGCCTATCACAACAAAATCCCATAGGATTTCGAGTACACATTGATCACCGCGTACATCCCGAAGGGGATATGCATGGTTGGAAGCCAGTTGGGATATATCCCATCTCTGAAGAACAGTGATTTCAATCTCGATGATAGGAAGAACTACACGATGTTCATACCACATAGATACATAATGAATACAACTGGGAAGAATCCTTTCACAATATCCCAACTGTGGATAAAGGAGCTCGTGCAATCCACGATATTGAATGTCATGAAGATTCCTCACTTTGGCCGACATTAGGAGGTTAACGCTTGTGTTAAATTCCTCTTGTCATGCTATCATGGAGGATACATGTGGTTCAATAGGTGCATTACTATGGATCTAGTGTTGATCCACCCGATCACAGGACTAAGCATACAGGAACCCGACCCTCAATAGTTATACTAGGCAAGGTTTCAAACCACTCCCTGACATAGCACATTAAGGAGACATATGGTGAAGTTGAGAAAGGGAAGTGAGGCTACAAAGTAGCCTCTATTCAGGATGGCGCAGTGCACCTATCTTTCCAACTCATAGCTAGAAAGATTGTTAGAAAGAATCTCCCCACATAGGTCACCGGGTTCATGGTGGACCTCACAGGGAAGTGCGTGGAGGGGATGCAAATGAACTGGGCAAGCTACCTCAGCAACAAGCTCAAGAAAGATTATCACGAAGCACAGGATCAAGGATACGAGTTATATTTCAGAAGGTTGTAGGTGTTAATTGCATTTGTCACTTGGAAAATTCTGGAAGGAACAACCTTCCCAAAGATTGAACCATCATAGCCATTGTCCGCAAGGTTCTCCACCTTATGGTACACGAATGACCTGTCCAAGAAGTGGTAGTATAACGCAGTTTTCCATGCCTACTATCAACAACTGAAGGTTTCCATTGAATCGTTCCCTTGCATGACACCGCGAAACTTGCACCAGTACAGACCACTAGCTAAGTTCCTCATAGATTGACATTTTATATATATCATTGCGCGCAAGGATGAGAGAAAGGAGGAAATGAAATCCTATTACAAGATGATCAACGAAGACATGGAGGAGATCACAAAGGAGTGGCCAACAAAGTTCTTCATATTGGTTGATGATGCAGAACTCTCCGACCCTGATATCATAGGAATCCCCTTGGTCACTTGGATCGATCATGTTGGGCAGACAAGTGTGAAGAAGAAGAAGAAAAAGGAGGAACTTCAAGATTCACAGACTAATGAGGAAGACAGTGCCTCAGAAGAAAGTGGACCTGGCTCACCTGTAGAAGGAGGAGGAGATGAAGTAAATCAAGAAGGAGGATGGGAAGAAGGAGAAAAACAAGGATAAGGAGAAGTTACACCATCGAAGGATCCCCCTACTGAGACAAAATCATCAAAGAAGAGGAAGGTTTGTCCATAGAAACCCTAGGCCAGAAAGAAACCCCATGCAAGCAAGCCCTAGATGGAGGCCATGCTCACGGAGTATGACATTAGTCTAGTCCACAGAGAAATGGAGGATGCATCTAAGGAACTCTTTCATAGATATGGAACAAAGCAAGAAGAGATGTATGCAAGAGTTGAGAAGGAACTGAAAGAAATTCAGTGAGACATTCAATTGAGCCACGCAGTCCCTATTGTGTCGTCACCATCAGAGACCATAGAGATGGGGGATAAGACAACCCAACTTCAAAGAATGGAAGATGAAATAGAGGCTCGACTCCAAAAATTTCAAGAAGAAAAGGAACGGGATACAGAAGCCCTGAAGAAAGAGAAAGAAGAGATATTGGAGAAATTACAAGTTGCACAGTACTATGTGACCACTTATGAAAATGAGAAGGATGAGTTACGGGCGATGCTCGAGGAAGACAAGGAAAAGATATAGATGGAAAAGGACCAGTTTCTCATAGAGTAGACTGTAGTCAAAGAAGTGATGAGCAGAACACTTTGCTCTGTGCTAAGCTTGGCACAAGAGGAAAATGAGGCAATCGGAGTTCAAGTAATGAATCTTGATGAGGCCATCCAGCAACTTCAAGCAAGGTTAACAGAGTTGGAAGAAGCCACTAAGAGCGTATCAGGAAGTATCAAGGCCCTCACCTCAGAATGAATTTAGTTACAAAGAAAAAGTGCACAGAATTATGAATGCCTCATGGAATATCCAAAGCTTAGGAAGTTGGAAGCGCAACTACAGGGGGTGCAATAGCAGGCACTGACAGTTCAAGAACAGATGAAGTCACTCACTGTGGTCGAGAGAATGAAGATATCACAAGAAAAATGCATGGACCAATAGCAGATTACTTCCATCTAGGGTAGAGTGATGGAGGTCACATAGAGGCTACAACCGGTGCAGGACAAAGCCTACATGGTGTTTGAAGAGATCAAAGGACAAGGCTCGCAGCTAGACTAAGTGGTTGCGACAGTGGAACAATGACTAGAAGGGCCTGTTACTGAGAAAGTACTCTAGGAGCTCACTGAGCAAGAGGCTCAGTTGAAGCAGTAGGTTGAGGTAACTCAAGCTAAGCTTGAGGCCTTCAAAGCAGTGTTTCCCAGATCTGAGTGACTAGGGATGAGTCACAGGTGAGTGTTGGGGGCATGTTGGCCCTCGACCAAGTTTTGATGAAACATTGGTTGGGTTTGACCACTTTTGGACTTCGACAGGTTGGWTGAAGATGGAGCACCCAGGCAAAGCTCATATTGCGGGATATCACTTATTTTGTGGACCCAGTAAGGGGTTCATTAGGGTTTTGGGATGTCAGCCCATGGGTTTACCCATGATTAGGACTTTTTGTAAGGGATGTAAAAGTATATATAGGAAGGAATGTAATTTATAAGTAGMAAAGTGTGCTTAGTGCAAGAAATGTAGTATGTGTCTAAGTGCATAAGTGGCTAAGTGCAAGAGGCAAGTAGTTCTGATTTTCTTTGTGCAATAGAACATGTATGTAAGGCTTCGTGCTTGAGAGAGAAGTTGGCTATGTGCCTTGATGTGATTTTGGGAATGTGTATCTAGCGCTTAGTCCGCAGATCACCTATCTAGTGCAAATCTTGGCTCTGTGGCTTAGTACATAGGAGAAGATTAATGTAAGAGATTGAAGTAGAATAATAGAAGAAGAAGCAATTGGTGGACGTCGCCCCACACTAGGGTGACCATGTAAATCTTGTGTTGATGAGTTTCTTTGTGTTATGATGTTTATGCTTTGACTCTGCTTAAGTGCATTTAACGTTAGGAATGTTAGATAGATTTATGAATGCTTAGTTCTCTATTGATGAATGCTAGATACGATTCAGTGCTATGTGCTAGATGGTTAGAGTGCTTGATATTTAGTGTTACTATGTCGAACTGTACTTAGGGTTCGATATGCGATATGAATAAAGCTAATGAATTAATGTGTGTTGTTCCTAAGTACCCTATGAAGTATTGTAATCATGTATTTGTGTCCCATCTTGGTTACAGACACCTGAGTCTTGTAACCCCCCTACATCTACCTCAGGTGAGACTTCACCTACTTCGCAGGTGTTTCTAAAAGGGTCGGTAATTAGGGTTTTGTTGGTGTGTTGTTGAAGCATTGAATCCTGGGTCTGCCCCTGTGCCAAAAAAATTTATGAAGAAGGARAGGATGAAGAAACTGATCCTATTATCCATTGCTTAGGTGACACCTCTTCATCCCCCCACTTGACCCAATTTGCATATGAGGAATCCCTGATGGATAATCAAATAAATTAATTGAGTAAGGGAGAGAAKAAAAAATAAAATCCTAATAGATATAATTTGAGATCTAAAAAGAAAGAGGAAAAGATTGATACTTATGATCAACCCACAAAAAATGAAATTTTTTCCAATACTGTGACAGTTGGTAGCAAATAAAAAGATGTACAAAGCCCCCAATATTTGGTCAAGAACCCTACCCCAAAATTCAAGGATATTCTAAAATCTCCATCGTCCTTCATCTTTGAAAGTGAGATCCAAAAAATCAAAATCCCTATACCTTTTTTGGAGCTGATAAAAAATGACAAATTTAAAAAATATCTTTCCAAAATGTTGCATCCCAAACCCTCCTCAAATGCCACTGATTCAGTCAACCTTCAAGATGAAAATACATAAGTCATATTAGGAACTTTGATAGAAGATAGAGATGAATCATCCCCTCCCTTATATACATCATTGAACATTCATGATAAGGTGTTGCATAATTGCTTGATGGACTCAGGGGTATCTCACAATCTCATGCCAAAAATAGTCATGAATGAAATTGGATTAGAAATCACAAAAAATTAACATCACTTATATTCTTTTGACTCTAAGAAAGTGAAGTGTCTTGGGCTAATCAAAGATATGGTCGTGACCTTGTTTCAGTTTCCCATGAAAAGTGTGGTCATGGATATTTTGGTGGATGATGTCCCCCCCAAATTTGGTATGCTCTTGTCAAGGTCTTGGATAAAAAGACTTGGGGGAACCTTGCAGATGGACCTCACATATGCTACCATTCCTATGTTTGGGGGGAGCATAGAAGACTTTACAGGGAATCTTAGTTGGCATACATTATTAGTGATGAACAAAACCCCACCAACCATCTTATTTTTTCACTTGATATTGATTTGGGATCTAGCATATTGCAGCTCACTGATGCCCCTGAACCTCCTCTTGAAATCAGAAAATAGTCCATCACTCTTTGTGAATATTCTCCTCCAACTACCTTTGTTTGGAAGATGTTCTTTGATGGATCCTCTTTTAAGGAAGGTGTTGGTGTTGGATTAGTCTTTGTCTCACCTACTCAAGAGACCATATCTTTTTCCTACAAGCTAGAATTTGAAACTACCAACAATGTGGCAGAGTATGAATCTCTTGTTTTGGGTTTGAGGGTTGAAAAGGACATGGGGATTCAAGAGCTATCAATGTTTGGGGATGTTGAATTAATTGTCCATGAAATAAAAAATCTATATCAAGATAAGCACCCTAGGCTAAGAACTTATATAAATGAAGTTTGGGATCTTGTTGACATTTTTTTCTTAGCTTTCAATATCTCATTTATCCCAAGAGAGGAGAATACCATGGTTGATTCTTTGGTTGTTTCAGCAAGTAATTTCAGAGTCCCTTTGCCACCTAAACTCAAGTATGATGTAGAAGTGAAGTATAGACTCTCTATACCTAACAATGTCAAGCATTGGAAGGTGTTTGAGGATGATATTGAGATCAAAATATTTCTTGAGAATGTTGATGAGTTTTTTGCATTACATATTGATCAATATAATTATTATGTAAATAACCCTCATGCTGATGTTTTTCTAAATAAAATTTCTAATCATCATATTGTTCAGTTGCCTAGTAACCATATTCCAAAAGGACTAGTTCATTTGGAAATAGTGTTCAAAAGGAATGATGTGGTTGTAAAGGTTTAAGGTTCAACTGATGATGCTGATGTAACTAAATGCAATGTAGGTATAGAGAAGGATCCAAAATATGTCAAGTTGTCTAGTATCTTGTCAAGGGAACAAAGGGTTGAATATGTTGAGTTGCTAACAGAGTTTGTTAATGTGTTTTCCTGGACATATGAAGATCTGAGAGCATAAGACACAAGCATCATTGAACATAAGATCCCTTTGAAGGAAGAGACCAAGCCATTTAGGAAGAAGCTAAGACAAATAAATCCTATGATGCTACCTATTATGGAAAAAGAGGTAAAAAAGATTTTGAATGCCAAGATTATCATTCCTTTCAGATATTTTGAATGGGTGGCCAACTTGGTCCCAGTGAGAAAGAATAATGGAGAAATCAGACTTTGTGTCGATTTCAAAATTTTGAATAGAATCTCTAAGAAAGACAGTTACCCCTTGCCAAAGAAGGAGCACATATTACAGAGGGTGACAGGTGCATCTAGGATGTCTATGATTGATAGATTTTCTGGCTACAATCAGATCTCTGTCTTTCTTGAAGATAGAGAAAAGACAACCTTCACTACTCCTTGGGGTACATTCATGTACGCCAAAATTCCCTTTGGATTGATGAACGCAAGGGCGACCTTTCAACAAACCATGTAAATTTCCTTTACTGGGGAGAAGGACAAGTTTGTAGTCATTTATTTGGATGGAATAGTAATGTTCTCACAATCTGATAAAGGGAATTATCATCATTTGAAAAAGGTCTTCTTGAAATGCATAAAATTTGGTCTCTTTAGGAGGGGAAATTATTGGGGCACATTGTATTAGTTGAAGGGGTAAGGATTGTTTCAAGAAGAGTAGAAACTATCTAGACCTTGTCTCTCCCTATATCCAAGAAAGAAGTTCAGTCTTTCTTGGGGAAAATTAATTTTTTGAGAAGGTTTGTTTCAAATTTTGTTGAATTGGTAAAGTATATTACAACCATGTTGAGGAAACGAAATGAAATCAAATGGACTACTGAGTCTCTAAATTCATTTGATAAAATAAATAAGGCCTTGACTGAAGCACCTGTGCTCATCAGTCTTGACTACTCCAAGGATTTTCTGATTTTTTCTTTTGCTTCATTTGACACAGTAGAAATTGTTTTATTGCAGAAGACTGATGAAGGGTTAGAGAAACCCATTGCCTTTTTTGGTAGTGTTGGCGTTCGGAAGTCACTCCTGGATTGCTAGCAAGAGCAGAGCCTGAAGCCCATCAGATTTAATGTCACGGTTTGTTTTAAAGGGTGATCAAATGGAGGAAGACTCGAAACAGCACAATCCCAACTTCGGAAACCAGACCAGGCATGCATGAACGAGTGAGGTCTTGATAAACTCCAAACAGTGAGTCATAGTAAAGGGTGAGCAGGTGGAAGACTTATGCAAGAAAGCGCAGTGGTCCACAATAAACATCAGGTTCATCACAGACTAGAGAAGAAGTGCATTCAAACGCAAAATCCTTTTACATTCAAACACATATACCAGAGAATACAAAGATGCCACAACAAATCCTTTATCACAACAAGATTGTTAAGTCCACGTGAATCCTTCACTGTGAACCCTCTAGCCAAGATGAAACAAAGATGGAAAGAAAGGAAACTGTTTGTTATAAACCAAGAAATCTCAAACACAGAGGCATAACCAGGAAACTAGAATGTCGCTGAAATTGCTACAGTCAGGAGCTTAGCTCTACCATCGATAGATACAAAAATGGCAAAAATGCCTACATATACTCAAAAACTACAACAGTAGCGAAACCAAGAAAATGCATTGAAGGCTTTGCGTCTGCATGGCTTCTGACACTCTGCAGCCGCAATCTTTGAATAACCGTGCAACTTATGGCAGACGCGATCGATCTTCTGACAGTTAAATCGGTGAATCGACGTGCTTTAAATTCATTGTAGGACGTCCCCATTATGGCGGAGACGATGTCAAACCACCCTCAACTGCCTCAATAACTACTTCTTGGGATTGATAATGGCCCAGCCAACTCATCACTTCGGGATCCGGATGACTTCTCGCGCTGCCACCTAGAATAACTGGATATCTTGAGAGACGGACATGAGGGCCAGCGCGGGGGACATGGTGCATGGTAGGTTTGATGGCATCGGGGAGCACATGGAAGGAGTGGCGAGGAGTGAGAGTGATGAAAGAGAGGGGTGACAGAGGATGAACCATGGTGGAGGACATCCAAGTAGATGGGGAGAAGATGGGAGAACAAACTCGCCTTTGGGTGAGAAACGGATGTGGAAAGGGAGCGGGACACACGGCAGGAAAGGAGTGGATGGTGGGAGA
>JASDQU010104918.1:158163-169237 GCA_032191745.1 Picea mariana
CGCACAACCCTTGGAGAGAAGGTGGTCTTGCACCAAGTGGTATTAGAGCCTGAAAAAGATTGAAGTTGTATTCTGTGTGTTAGGAATAGTTGAAATAATGTCACCCAGGATATGCGTAGATCCACCTATAGTAAATTGTGTTGTAGGAAGAGAAGTGAGAGAGATTCACGCAAGGTTGGAAGCGATGGAAGAAATGCAAAGGAGAACACCTGCCACTGGAGATGCCAGTGATGCAAAAAGCTAAGAAATAGAAGTTGAATAAGATACAAGGGAATATGCAGCCGAAGAATGCTTATTGAAAGCTATTGTGAAGTTGGGAACTAGAGAGAAAGTAGAAGTCCCAATATATGAAGGTAACTTGGATGCCGAAGAGCTAATGGACTGGATAAGGTCGATGGACAAGTATTTCAACTATGAATATGTCGATGGAGGAAAGAAGGTGAGACATGTTGTCACCAGATTAAAGGGACATGTAGCACTGTGGTGGGACGAGCTGCAGGAAGAGTGGAGAAGCAAAGGAAAACAAAAGATAAATAATTGGGATAGAATGGTGGCCAAATTGAAGGCAAAATTCATACCTAAGGATTACCAGATAAATCTGTTCAGGAAGTTGCAGATCCTGAGACAGAGGAGTATGATAGTGAAAGAGTACATAGAAGAATTTTATAGGATGAATATTTGGACTGGACAAAGGGAGAAGGATGATGAAAAAGTTGACAGGTATATAAATGGATTGAGGTATGAAATCCAAGATGAGATTAGTATGATGAATGTAAGGACAATGGAAGATTCTTATCAGATTGCACTGAAGGCAGAAGAAAAGTTGGCCAGGAATCAGAGTCAGTGAAACATAAGCAGAGGTTCAAACCGAGGTAAGGGGATTGTCTATGATAAGGCACTAGAAACTAAGGATGAGAATGAGAAATCATACGTTCACATTGAAAGGGGAGGAAGTTCCCAAAGAAGATTGTTTGGTGGGAGAAGTTATTTTCCTCGAGGAAGATGAAGAAGTAGAGGAAGTGGAGTTAAATGTTATGCCTGTGGAAATATAGGACACATGTCTTGGGAATGTCCCGAGAGGAAGAAAGAAGGAGGAGGAGAAGCACACATTTCTGAAGCCTAGAAGACCATGGAAGTAGAGGTAGCGGAAGGAGGACAAAACCTTATGATGAGGAAATTTATTCCAAAGCCAGAGAAAGAAATAAAAGACTCAGTTTAGCGAACGGGGTTGTTCAGGACTACTTGTAAAACAAAGGACAAAGTTTGCAAGATGATTATAGATAGTGGAAGTACTGATAATTTAGTATCTACAGAAATGGTGGAGAAGCTGGAGCTGGAGACAACTACACACCCAAGCCCGTATAAAGTATCGTGGTTGCATAAAGGACATCAAGTAATGGTAATTCAACAATGTAAAGTTGAATTTAAAATAGGAGGTTATAAAGATGAGATTCTATCTGATGTAATTCGTATGGATGTTTGGCATATTTTGTTGGGGAGACCATGGAAGTTTTATAGGAACGTCATTCATGATGGGAGGAATAATACTTACACCCTGGAGAAAAATGGTAGAACTCACATGTTGCTGCCAATAGAAGAGAAGGAAAAAAAGGAAGAAGCCAATACAAGAATACTTCTCATGAGTGGGAAGAAACTCTTGAAGGAGATCAAGAAAGATAAAGAAATGCAATTTGT
Source organism: Picea mariana (assembly GCA_032191745.1). Taxonomy (NCBI): domain Eukaryota; kingdom Viridiplantae; phylum Streptophyta; class Pinopsida; order Pinales; family Pinaceae; genus Picea; species Picea mariana. The sequence continues at coordinate 159,859 of JASDQU010104918.1, forward strand.
TTTAGTGAAGAAGCCAAGAGTTATCCTTACTAATACTTCCATGGATGATTTACTTGAAGAAATCCAGGAATTGTTAGAGAATTTTGCTGACATAGTAGTGGATTCATTGCCTCACTCATTACCACCCATTAGGAGTATTAGCCATCATATTGACTTGATTCCAGGAGCCAATTTACGAAATAAAGCAGCGTATAGGTTGACACCTCAAGAGAATGAAGAAGTTAAGAATCAAATTCAGGAGTTGTTGGATAAAGGTTTATTCATAGAAATTCTAAGCCTATGTGCAATTCCAACTGTATTAAGTCCAAATAAGGATGGAGGATGGAGAATGTGTACAGATTCTAGAGCCATCAATAAGATTACCCTCATGTATAGGTTCCCTTTACCCAGGATGGATGATTTGATGGATTGTTTGAGTGGAGCAAGCTATTTTTCAAAAATAGACTTGAAGAGTGGATATCATCATATAAGAATGAGAGAGGGAGATGAATGGAGGATATCATTCAAGACAAATGAAGGTTTGTTTGAATGGCTAGTCATGCCATTTGGATTGAAAAATGCTCCAAGCACATTTATGAGGTTGATGAATGAAGTAATAAAGGACTTCATAGGTAAATTTGTCATTGTATATTTGGATGATATATTAGTTTTCAACAAAACGGAGGAAGAACATTTAAATCATTTGACATTAGTGATGAGGAGATTGCAGCAAGAAAAGTTGTTAATAAACTTGAAGAAAAGTTATTTTATGAAGACAGAACTCATATATTTGGGTTTTGTGATCTCTTCAAATGAATTGAAGATGGATCTAGAGAAGGTGATATAAATCAAAGAATGGCCATCACCAAGGAGCATATTTGAGGTGAGAAGTTTACATGGGTTAGCAAGTTTTTATAGAAAGTTTATCAAAATTTTTAGTGTTATATGTGCACCCATAATGGACATTGTGAAAAATAAACACAAGTCTTTTAATTGGACAGAGGAGGCTGAGAAAAGATTAAGAGTGTTGAAAAAGAAGATAACAGAACAATCAATTATGGTTTTACCAGATTTTGGAAAAACATTTCAGGTGAGATGTGATGCAAGTGGAATATCCATTGGAGAATTCTTGAGTCAAGATAATAGGCCGGTTGCTTATTTTTAGTGAGAATCAAGCTTTGCAGTTTATTACTAGGCAAGAGAAGTTGAATAGGAGGCATGCTAAGTGGGTAGAATTACTGCAGAATTTTACTTTTGTCATTAAACATATTTATGGAAGTGCTAATAAAGTTGCAGATGCTTTGAGCAGGAGGAGTTTGGGTATACAGAAATTCCAAGTGAAGACCTTAGGGTTTGAGCACTTTAAGGAAATGTATCAGGAAGATCCATATTTTAAGGAGGCTTATGAAGGATATGAAAATACTTTGTTGAGGGATAACAACTCATGGGAAGAATATTTGATCCAGGATGGATTGTTGTTTAAAGGAAGTCAATTGTGTATACCAAGATGCTTAATGAGAGATAATTTGTTGAAAGAAAAACATAGTGGAGGTCTAGACGGACATTTCAGTCATGACAAAACATTTGCACAGCTAAATAGTTTGTATTATCGGCCAGGTATGAGGGTATATGTGAAGAAATTTGTAGACCGATGTAATATTTGTCAACATGCAAAAGGGAAGAGACAAAATACTAGTTTGTATCAGCCATTTCCTATTCCAAAAAGGCTTTGGGATGCAATTAGTATGGATTTTGTATTGGGATTACCTAGAACCTAGAAAGGAAATGATTCCATATTTGTCGTGGTATATAGATTTTCTAAAATGGCACATTTCATATCATGCCAGAAAACAAATGATGCTACACACATAGCCAATTTGTTTTTCAGAGAAGTTGTGAGATTACATGGATTTCCCAGAAGTATAGTCTTAGACAGGGATACTAAGTTTCTAGGACACTTTTGGAGGACTCTACAAAAGAGGATAGGAACTAATTTATCTTTTAGTTCAGCATATCACCCTCAGACACAAAGACATACTGAAATGGTGAACATGAGTATAGTAAATTTGTTAAGGAGTTTAGTCACCGAACAAGGTCATCAGTGGGATCAGATTCTGGCACAGAAAGAATTTGTATTTAACAATTCATTTAACAGGAGCACTTGAAAAATTCCATTTGAGATAGTATATGGAAGAAAACCAAGAGGGGTTGCAGAATTGAGAGAATTGAATCAAGATGAATTTAGAAGCGCTGGAGCATAATATTTTGCTACATAAATGCAAAGAATTCATGATCAAGTCAGGAGGCAACTACAGGATAGTAATCAAAAGTGTAAGGACAGGGTTGATCATAAAAGAAGGGAAGTTCAATTTGAAGTGGGAGATGAAGTTTTAGCTCATTTCAGAAAGGAAAGGTTTCCAAGAGGAACATATAATAATTTGAAGATGAAGAAGATAGGACCATGCAAGATCCTTAGAAAATTTGTAGCAAATGCTTATGAGATCGAGTTTCTAGACAATGTTGGGATGTCACCGATATTCAATGTTGCAGACCCGTATCCTTATAACATAGATGACACAAGAGAATTAGATGACTAGGAAGAGATTCAGTGGGAAGAATAGATGCCCACAGTAGAAAAACCTCAGATGGAGAAAATTTTAGAACCGAGAGTTGGAAGGAAAACCAGAAGAAATATGTATCCTGAATATTTGGTGAAGTGGAAGGATCACCCTGTGGAAGATTCAAGTTGGGTAACTAAACCTGATATTTTTAAGAATGGAAAAACAGTGTGAGAGCTTGTGGACATGAGTCCATGAATATTTTGGCCAGAGGAGTATGATGCAGGATAATCGCTATCAAATTAAGAAAAGTGAAGGTGGAAGCGAAGTTGACACCTCAACACATTGAAAGAACCAAACCAACTCTTAACCAGCTTGGTGGCAGTGTGGATATTTTTTAATTTCTCATTAATTAATTTAGCGTATGTAAATTCGGGCCACCGTTTGAACTGACGGATCATTGTAAATCCTTACATGGATGTAATATATTATAGGTGTAGGATATTAGCCCTTATTAGTCATTAGGTTGCATTTAATTAAGTGAGTAAGTAACCGCTAGAGTAGAAAATGATAGAACTTAGATAGGATGGAGAAGAGATGGGAAGCAGTCTTGGCGAGATAATCTCTTTTTCATTGTATTGCATGTAGGAGATAGTAACTATAATTACTGTTTTCTGGAATGAATAGAACGGAGGAAATTTATCCAATTATACAGTGTTGATACAATTTTACTGTTGTTATGTGTTTTGTGGATATATGATGTTCATGGTGAGTGAATGAAAAATTGAATAAGTTTCAAGTGTTTCTCTTCTGTAAGTTATGCAAGGAGTGCATACCGAATGCAAGGAGTGTGTGTGAGAGAGTATCTTTTGACTCGAAGATTAGAAGAGATAGCTTAGAACTTTTGTATGCAGAGTGTGCATATTAAGCACAAGGAGTGCATATGCGAAGTCTTTGACTTGGAGAAAACGTTAGAGAAATAATATGGGTTTTCTCGTAATACAATGAAGAGGTCAGTTGCAAGGAGTGCACAGGACCAGAAATCGACTAAGTGTTGAAGAAATCCCTTTGAGGAATTCAAAGTTCAAAGGAAGAACAAGTATGGAGGATTTAGTGGGAGAAATCCTTCAGAAGAAGAAATTTTGAAAGATGGACAAGATCAGGGTTAAGATCCATCTAGGAGGCGCTGAACCATTTCAGACCGTTGTATTTAAAAGAAGTTGCATACTGGTTAATAGTGAGGATCCTTTGGAAATTCACAAATCGGAATATTGGAAGTGAAAAGGAGTGAAAATCTCTGAAGCATGAAGTCGCAAAGTGGATCTCGACCATTGGTTGTGGGAGAGATAAGGACCATCGATTATCTAGGGAGAATTCGGAATTGGAGAGTTGGGAGGAAGGAGGTGGGATATCACCCAACTTTTCGAAATGTGAAGGCCTGAAACGCGAAGAGGAAATTTGGACCGTTGGATCGTGAAGGGTCATGGACGGTCGATCTGATGTGAGCATATTTTGGGAATCAAAAATTGGGATAAAGGAGGTGAGATATCACCCAACTTCGCGAAACATGAAGTCCCAAAGAGCTCCAAGAATTGAGCCCCAGGTTCTAGCCGGAGGTCACATAGACGGAAGTTAAGGGAAGGAGCTAGTGTTCACTAATCTCTATTTGGAGTTTAGAAGGTCGGAGATTCAGGTTGACTGTAACAACCCTAATTAATTATTTAATTATCATGATTAAATATTTTTTTAATGAATATTAGTTTAATAAATATTAGTTTTATAAATTATAAATTTTTATTTTGAAGACTTATTTTATAATATAATTGTATTGGTAGATGGACCCATTTATGGAGGGGGGGATAAGGTGGTTGAGGTTAATGGGGGGATAAGATGGTTGAGGTTTAATGGGGGCATAAGGTGGTTGGATAAGGGAGGATAAGGGGATAAGGAAAGGGGGATCTTTGGGGGTGGAGTAATATTTTCATATTAGGAGAAGGTGAGAAAAATTGGAGAGGCAAGGAGAAGGGAGGGATTAGTTTGGGACTGTGTATTTGTTATGCAATTATTTTGTGCTTCCAGCTAACTGGAGGACTCTCACAGGGGGCACGTGTTGCTGGGACTTTTGGGCTCAGGGGCCAGGAAACCGTAAGGAATCCTGGGGCTAGGGAGTTAGATAGGCTGTTCCTAGCTAGCTAGGAGGTTAATTAGTTTGGGCAAAGCTTCAGAACAACATCAGTTTGAGGTAATTATTATCATTATTATGTTGTTGTTCATTATTATTGCATTGTTCATTATCATTATGATGAACATGTTGCTCATTTTTTTTTTGTTTGTTAGTTTGTCCGTGACTTGTGGGACTAACCTGTGGCTAAGAAACTATGACTTAGGGGCATTTAAGCTGTCAAAATCACCCGGGGATCGCACTTGGCCTGAGCCACACCAACCCTTAACATGGTTGGATTTTTTGTCCCAGCAGGTTTCGAACCGGTGACTTTAACATCACAGAGTGGCTTAACAACACACTTTGTCACCGACTGTCCTACACCTCGAGGACATGAACAATTGTTCATTATCATGCTACTCATTTTTAATTCTGCTGAATAGTGTTATTATGCTAAATTGTTATTATGCTGATTAGTGAATAAAGAAGAAACAATGATAGCATTTCTATATCTAGATTTTGTTTGGTAAGGATCTGTATGGACAGGCCTTACACATGGTATCGGAGCACGATTATGAGTGAGTTTATGAGTGAGTATGATTTTGGTATTTCATACATCAAGGGAAAATGAAATGTGGTCACAGATGCCTTGAGTAGGAGACCACGTGTCTTCTCCTTGGTACCCTTAAAAGTCAATATGAGGGAATGTGTGTTGATGCAACTCCTTGGAGATAGTTGGTATTTAAAGGTTACTTCAAACCTTCAGAGTGGGAGGCAATTAGATCCAAAGTATGAAGGATATAGCCTGGAAGCAGATGGGATATTAAGATACCAAGGAAGGATGTACATCTCCAAAGGTGGGGATATTCAAAGCATCATACTGAAGGAAGCCCATAGATCACTTTATTGTGCGCATCCGGGTGTGAAGAAAATGTACGCAGACATGAGGAAGCTCTTCTTTTGGGTAGGCATGAAGCGCGATGTAGTCCATTTCGTCGCCAAGTTCCTAGAGTGTCAATAAGTGAAAGCCAACCACCATCACCCGACAGGTCTCCTACAACCACATGATGTTCCTATGTCCAAGTGGGAAGTCATTTCTATGGATTTTGTTGTGGGGTTGCCGCTCACATATCATAGACACAATGCCATTCTTGTGATAGTTGATAATTGACCAAGAGTGCTCACTTTATTTCGGTTAGAGACACTTACGACGTCACTGATGTGGCACACATGTTTGTAAGTGAGTTCATCTATTTGCATGGGATACCCAAGAAGATCATTTCAAATAGGGATTCCAGATTCACTTCTAGGTTTTGGACAAGTTTGCAGTCAGCATTGGGGATGCAGTTGAACTTAAGCACAACTTATCATATTGAAACAAATGGGAAAACTGAGAGAGTAAACCAAGTCATGGAAGACATCCTTAGGATTTATGTCATGGATAATCAAACCCATTGGGAGAAGTACCTACCTTTGGTAGAGTTTGCCTACAATAACAATTTTCATAGCTCCATCAGAATGCCACCCTACGAAGCTTTGTACGAAAGGCCATGCAGAACACCATTGAGTTGGGAAAGATTAGAAGACCGAGTGACATTTGGGCCATAATTGATTCAAGAGATGGAGGAATAGGTGATACAGATTAAGCAGAGACTAAAGGAAGCAAAAAATAGACAGAAAAGTTATGCTGATGGACATAGGACTGATAGAAATTATAAAGTGGGAGATCAATTTTTCATTCGTATCAGACCCAATAAGAGTACCATTCGATTCGGGAAGGGGAAAAATTTGTCACCTCGATTTATAGGACCATTCAAAATCCAAGAGAAAATTGGACCCGTTTCCTATCGTCTCGTATTGCCACCCCACTTGCATAAAACTCATAATGTTTTTCATGTATATGTTCTACGTCACTATGTTGCTGATGAATCACATAAACTAAATTGGAAGGAATTGCAGGTATCAGATGTGGGAACTCTAACGGTAGAATCGTTACACATATTGGACCATAGAGTCTGACAACTCATGAACCGTCTGGTAGACCAAGTTAAATTCCAATGGGACAAGTATAGTCCAGGATCTACTACTTGGGAGGATGCTGAGACATTACAACGAGATTGTCCCTCAATGTTTTGACCACCTCGAGAATATGTTTCTCGAAGGTTGGGTGTATGTAACACCACCTTTTGACTTAGACAGCTAGGATTACCTGAGGCCTAATCACCTTTATTTTCTATTCACAGTGAAACTATTAATGATACACATGAAATTTAAGACGTATGAACCTTTGTTAATGTTTAAACGTTATTTGAATGATGATGGATATGATGTGATCTATTATGTGAATGTAAATTCTATGAATGTTTAAATTTTATTTGAAAGATGATGGATATGATGTGATCTATTACGTGAATGTAAATTCTATGAATGTTTAAATGTTATTTGAATGATGATGGATATGATGTGATCTATTATGAGAATGTAAATTATATGAATGTTTAAATGTTATTTGAATGATAATGGATATGATGCAATCTATTATATAAATGAAAATTCTATGAACGAGTAACATCAATTGAATTATGGGGATATTATGAGATCTATTTCTAACTTGAAAACTTTGACATTTAAAGTTGTTGGTACATGGATACTAAATAGATATTATGATCGAATGCATTTACATGATGATAATGCATAGATATGTATGAGTTTGTGTTATAGACTAATTTGCAGGTCAATGGGATATGAAATAGCCAAGGGATAATGGTAATAAAAGTGGATGTCATGACCACCGACTGAGAAACATTATGGTATGGATCTTTGTATGTGAAATTATATTGGTACGAATGCACTACTTTGATATGTGGACCAGTGCAGGTTTTCAGGTGGGGAGACTGCCCAAAAACTGAATAAACGATGACAAAATTCCCAGCAACACAGTGCCACTGTATATTCCATGGTAGGGTGTGGACCCTAGTCCTATTAGGAGGGGTGGAGGCATTTCCCACCATGTATCCTCTGAAACCTAGAGTCATGGGAGGACGGTGTTAGCTCACGCTCCCCTAGACATGTGATGATGACTATCAGTTGCCTGTTGGGGAAGCTTGGTCAAGATAGTGACACTTCCGCTTACAGGTTCTATTTGGAGTTAGGTCAATATAGTGGACACTCCAAGATAGTCCAATAGAGGAAGGATAGGAATGGAATATGGAAGTAAGTTAGGGAGGAAGGATGAATAGAAATAGTTGAGGGTGTATGGAGATTTTCCTTATGGTGGAATTTATTGTTTTTCCTTCTGAAAAACAAATGTGTATATATGTGTATTCATAATTACTTAACTGAACTACAATTGTCTAAATAAACATTGTTGAGCTAGATTATTGTAATTAAGGGATTTCACAAACATTTAATTGGTTTATTATCTTTTATAAAATGAATAGTCTTGTTGATTGGATTGGATGCGTACAAGAATTACTATAGAGGGATAGTTATTGTCATTAGTACATAAACGAGACTTGTATGTGCTAGCTACACATGCATTTCTTGCACATGTACAATAGTATGTATGAGTTTTCTTGGGCTTACTTACTGATAATTTCGTTTATTGGATATGAATGTGTGAATCATGTGTCATTTCCCTTGTATTATAAATTACTTTAACTTCGGGATGAAGTTTCCTGAAGGGTGGGTGTATGTAACAACCCTAATTAATTATTTAATTATCATGATTAAATATTTGTTTAATGAATATTAGTTTAATAAATATTAGTTTAATAAATTATTAATTTTTATTTTGAAGACTTATTTTATATTATAATTGTATTGGTAGATGGACCCATTTATGGAGGGGGGGATAAGGTGGTTGAGGTTAATGGGGGGATAAGGTGGTTGAGGTTTAATGGGGGGATAAGGTGGTTGGATAAGGGAGGAGAAGGGTATAAGGAAAGGGGCAGGACTCAGGAAGAGAGATCTTTGGGGGTTGAGTAATATTTTCATATTAGGAGAAGGTGATAAAAATTGGAGAGGGAAGGAGAAGGGAGGAATCCGTTTGGTACTGTGTATTTGTTCTGCAATTGTTTTGTGCTTACAACTGAATGGAGGAATCTCACAGGGGGCACATGTTGTTGGGAATTTTGGGCTCAGGGGCCAGGAAACCGTAAGGAATCCTGGGTCTAGGGAGCCGGATAGTCTATTCCTAGTTGGTTGGGAGGTTAATCAGTTTGGGCAGAGCTTCAGAACAACATCAGTTTGAGGTAATTATTATCATTATTATGATGTTGTTCATTATTGTTGTATTGTTAATTATCATTATGATAAACTTGTTGTTCATTATCATGCTGTTCATTTTTAATTCCATGGAATAGTGTTATTATGTTGAATTTTTATTATGTTGATTAGTGAATAAAGAAGAAACGATGATAACATTTCTATATCTAGATTTTGTTTGGTAAGGCTCTGTATGGATAGGCCTTACATTGACTCACAACAGAGTACCCTATGTCACGAAGTGCGAAGCACCTTTTGGTTAGGCTTGTGGTCATTGCCGGTGGTCACATGGAGGGGAAGCTTGCTCCTAGTGATAGTTCACTGAGGTGGAGTTTCGTAAAAGGACCTGTGGTTTTAGTCGTTGAAGGTTCCAGTGGGGACCTGAAGGGCCATTCCGGCTTAGAGTCTTGAAATA
>JASDQU010104918.1:170996-182603 GCA_032191745.1 Picea mariana
AAATTAATCTTGCGGGTAGTAAGTATTACACCCATTTGTCAATTCCGACTCATTTCATATCACACCTCCCCATTGAGAGGATTCTTGGTCTCCAAAATATTAAAGGAAACCAATATGGATCAATGTTCCTTCTATATATCTATGGAATGTGGCTCTGACTTTGGCTCCTAGATACAACTATAACTCTGGTTCTAGCTCATAGCTTTCTATAGTGGCTTTGGTCCTAGCTATGACTCTAGATCTAGTTACTGGCTTGTTTTTTCTCGCAATACATAATTCTACTCACTATTTCTCAGATTTGATCAATCTCCAGATTTGAACTCTACACTCAACATCCATTCCCATAGCCCTCTCACTCTTGGATATCATCCACCTTGGCAGCAAATGAAGTCAAGTAGAATGTTATTCCATGTTCAGTGTGACCCCAACAAGCTATTCTATCACATAACAACCCCATAGGAGGAAGTGTGGCCTACCTTATCTTGATAGGATCAGTTTCTTCCCAACATGGAAACAACCCTCTAGTGCCCACACATTCATGCAAGAACATCATGGATTTTTCCAAAACTCTTCCCTTCAAGGTCATTAGCCTTCATGCATCAATGTTTGGCACATATTTAGGAAGGGAAAGTTCTTTTGGAATATTGTATGTACAAAATGGAATGGGGAATCCTTGATGACTGACATTAACTTATTGTCCTCTTTGATGGTCATGTAGACCTCATGTGTTGCTATTTCTCCTTGGAAAACTTATTCTTATTGAATTGGAGATGCAAACAACTCTTCATCTGATATACTCTTCACTCTCCACACCCTTCTCTTGTCTTTGCAGCTTCTGGGGTGAATCTCTGGACAAAGTTTAAAACATTTTTCTTCCCATTGTCCACTCAACTTGTAATGGTGGAATTTTTTTATATTTCTTCTATGAGGACTACCTATCATACTCTTTCTCTTCATGTGCCTTTGAGTTCATTATTGGATTGGAGAAATATTCTTATTGTTCCTTCTCTAAAACCATTTAGACTTATGGCATATGGCTTCTTCTCCCAACAATACGCCTCAATATGGCCTTTCTTCCCATATAATGAACAAGCCTTTGAGTACCAACAATCACAATTTTATGGCCTCTCTTCTTGAAGCAACAAGGGATGTCTTGTTTGATGAATACCTTTGGCTCTTCTTCTTCTTTTCTCCATAGTTGATTGGTTTGTCTCTTCTTTTGAGTGATGGTGTAGGATGAGTCTTCAATATATTCTCATTATTTTCCTTCTTCAATCTTCCACAAGAAGGATAAGGTGGTAGTTGGCTTCCACCTTCACTTACTATTGCTCGTTGTTTTGACGAGGATACCAACTCCAACATGTATTCCACCTTTAAAAAGGTGGTCTTCATGGTCATGGGTTTTTCACCTATGCGATCGAAGTCCAGGCCTTCATACGTGACCCACAGTGTAGCTATAATGGGGCTCAATATGCCTTGTCTTATCTTCCCATTCCCATTTCCATCATAGCCTATTTTCCTTATGATATTGGAACCAATGCCTATAGTATTCTTTTCAAATTCACCAAGCTATTCTTGAGAATTTTCTATGGAAGGTGAACTTACTAGAGTTGTCTTGGTCATGGTGTTAGCATTTGCAGTGGCAATGAAAAGTGGACTTACTTTATAGTTCTCTCGGAAATTGCTTGTAGCTTTACCAAGTCCTTGTCATTCTTTGGAAACTCCTGTTGCAGCTATGACATAATTTGAGTGAGCCTATCCACTTTCCATCGATATATTTTTAGGAAATTAAAATTCAAGAGAGATACAAATTCCAATAACATAGAAACAACACACATAACTCACACAAGATTTACCTTGGAAAACCCTTACAAGAAAAACCAGCCAACAATAGATCTATTATTTCCCTTGGCCAAACATGTCCAAGTCGTCCAACCTCCTAGCCCTGGTTAAGTGATCCTTCACCACTCAACTATTGGCACATTGCAATGAAGTATCACCATACTTTTAAAAGGATTTCATTACATGTAATCCACAACCTCTAAAACCATGGGCTACCAAAACCATGTGCCCTACACCACCGTTGTTGACCTAAAAACATTGACTCTTTCACTGAGTCAAGTTTAACTAAACATTCCCCCATTTAAACTTGATTTTGGGTTTCCCATGACAAAATTTCGTCAAACCTCCCTCAAATTCAAGGTACCTGGGAATCCCACATGCTCCCCCTATCTTTTTTTTTTGTTTGTTAGTTTTTCCGTGACATGTGGGACTAACCTGTGGCTAAGAAGCCACAACTCATGGGCATCTAAGCTGTCAAAATCACCCGGGGATCGCACCCGGCCTGAGCCACACCAACCCTTAACATGGCTAGATTTTTTGTCCCCGCAAGTTTCGAACCGATGACTTAACATCAAGGAGTGCCTTAACAACACACTCTGTCACCGAATGTCCTACACCTTAGGGACCCACATGTTCCTCCTATCACCTAGGTATACATCTAGACTTTACTGGTGAAATTTCAAGCCCGAGGTATGCATGCCTAACCAAGTCTTATAGTTGTATGACCATTTACATTAAATTTTAAAATCCATTATAATAACTTATTTTTACATTGTTTCTATCTCGACACTTATGCTACCATCCTATTTCCACAACTTGATGAATCCTAAAAGCCTCCTCCGACAACCCATTCTATGAATATCCTACAATCATAATGGTCCATGATCATATCATTGACGCATTTCATCAAACACTTCACAATCTTGAAAGTATTTCACATTAGTCCTGGTACCAAATGTTGGGATATTGGTTGTTGTCATTGATGGAAACCCTAGTCATTGGTTGTAGTCATTGATGTCAACCCTAGCCATTGGATTTTGGACCCCACAGTTGATCAAAGTAGATAGACATGAAGGAAATTATGCATGCAGATACAACACACATGGATGGATAGTATAAGTCATGTCGCTTCTGATGGTATGTGGCACGTCATGTGGATCCTCACGATTGAGGAGAAATGAATTTTTGAAGGTGACAATGTGAATTGAAGCAGGAACGACATGCTGGCCTTAATGTTAAAAGGAAGTGACATAAAGGGTATAAATACATATCACTATACATTCATTTTAAACACACATAAGTTTTTTAATGAACAAGGAAATATAAGTCCAATTTCAGAGGAAATATGAAGCAAAGAAGGCCAAATTTCAAGGGCGGATGAAGTCTTTTGGTGTCTTTTGGTGATGTGTTCTAAGGTATGTTATTTACAGGTCATCTAACCATTTTCTCTATAACTTTGTTTCTAGAACAATTCATATGGTGAAATTCAGATGATATTGAGAAGACATTTCTAGGTACCTATGGTAATAATTTAATCTCTTTATTCGCTATAATTTTGGAGATACACTTTGTGGAAGGTAGGGTTTTTGACTAGTCCTAAATCTAGTCATAGACAGGTGTTCTAAGTAAAACAATCATAACTTCTTCATAGAGAATCCAAATGAAGTGAAACCAATTTCATTGGAAAGAGTACGGGCTATAGTTTCTTGTGTGCTAATTTTCGAATATGATGTTAAATATTGAGTGTGGGGCATGTTGTACAAGTTCTCTCTCTTGAATAAACCAGAATTGAATAAGGTTTACCATTTTCTCTATAATTCCTTTTTTGGGAGGATTCGAGGAGTGAAACTTGCAAGAGTTTCAGAGAATACATTGAGTAATATTATCTAGAGAATTAGAGTATTCCAAGAAGTGAAGAATTGCAGAAGTTGAAGAAGTCTCAGGAAGCATTATCAGGGTCTATGTGATGGTTGGTTGATGGTGATAATTTAATGTAAATTTTTATTATCTCTCATATATTCTTCGGTGGAAGGAAGGGGGAAGGATGGAGAGGTAAACCTTCTCTTGATATTGGAGGATTGTATATTCCTTTTGGAGGTTTATCCCTCCCTTTGAATTCATTACTTCCCTTGAACAATAACTATTGATTATTTCTCATATATTGTGCATGGTGTATTGTGGTGTATTGGTGTAACTCTTCTACTATTGTTCATTGATAATTGGATATAATTGAATATATAATCTGGTTGAAGTATAAGTTGATTTTTTTTTTTAAATTGTACATGATATTGATTCACCCCCCTCTCAGTATCAACAATTGGTATCAGAGTGGGTTACCTTCAGTACAGTTTAACCATTGGAAGGAAGATCCTAAGGAAAAATGGAAGACAACATTCCAAATGAGATTCCACCATTTGATGGAAGCAATTTTGAATACTGGAGTATTAGAATGGAAAATTACTTGAAAGCTCTTGGGGCAGATGTTTGGTTCTTAGTTGCTTCAGGATACAATTCTTTGAAGAAACCAAAGACTACAACTAAGAAGGAAGCAAGAAGGAACAACAAATTGGCAATAGATACCATCTTGGATGGATTGACAGATTCAGTGAAATCCAAGGTGGGATCATGTGCATCAGCATAAGAGCTTTGGGACAAGCTACAAGACCTTTATGCAAGGGAAGAAGCAGAAGAAGAAGAAGAAGAAGTTGAAGCAAATTACAACATCTCATATTTCAAAGAAGCAAATAGTGGTGAGTTCTTTTGCTTTGATTGTGAAGGAGTAGGACATGTTGAATTTGAATGTCCTTATCCAAGGATTGAAAGAGATGATATTGAAGAATAAAAATCCAATGAAGAAGAAGAAAATCATAAAGCAGAAATGATTCAACAAGAAGATGAGAATCTTAAAAAATTGAAGCATGTTGAGATTGAAAATAGCAAGCTCAAAAACACACATAGAAAACTAAGAAGTGAATTGGGTAGTTGTGAAAAGACAATTGAAATCTTGAAGAAATAATTAGAAGACTTTGAGAAACTAAGAGAAGAAACCATTTCCTTGAAAACTCTACTCGAAGAAGCAAGAAGAATAGGAGAAGTAAGGAATGTCCAAATGATGAAGAAAGAAGAAGATTGTGAGAAAATTGAACACAAAATTGTCTCATTGAGGAAGAGCTTAAGAAACTCTCAAGTGCCAAAATACTTAATACATATTGGATGCATGGGTGAAACTTCATACAAATAAGATGCAAATACCAAAAAGAAGGTTGAAGAAATCTCTACACAGACAGTTGATGAGAAGTGGACCAGGATACCAGAAAGAATGAATGATTACAAAAGAGATGAATATCCAAGAAGACCTCATACCTTCAAGAATCAAAGAAGCTTCAATCAGTATGAAGGAAACTACATAAGAATATATCATGAACCCATATGGACTACATCACAAAGAAGGTCAATTACTCCCAGGTATCAAAATTTCTTTCTTGGTCATTGTTATACTTGCAAAATTTTTGGACATAAGGCAATTAATTGTAGAATCAATGAAAGGAACAACTATGAAAGAAACATGAATGGTGTAAATATAATATATGGAAACAATCGTGGATTTGTCAACAGAAGTTATAATTCATTTTCCCCATTGATGGACAAAAATATTGTATGCTACAAATGTAATTATCTTGGTCACAAAGAACGAGATTGAAGATATATGAATGAATATGCTCCTATGCCAAATGTCCCTATTCCAACCACAATATGGAGAAGGAAAGAGATTCCAAACAATGAAGATTGTTGAATAACATTGACCGCTGGAAAATGTAAAGAAGGAGATGAATGGTACATAGACAGTGGATGTTCTTCACACATAATCGAGGATCAAGAAAAAATCATCCGTCACATGTTATTGATTTGAGTTCATTGCATGTATCGGATGAGGGGGCAATCATAACAGATCCAATACCCATACTGGACCATTGCACTCGAAAAATATGACGTCGATTGTTCGATCAGATCAAGGTCCAATAAGATATTTATAGTCCACATTTTGCTACTTGGGAGGATGCATATGAGATGCGTCATCAGTTTCCTTATTTATTTTGATAGTTTGATATATAGATTAGTAGTGGTTATATTTATTGTTTTCATTGTTAGATTGTACAAACTTTGGGATGAAGATTAAAAAAAGAGAGGGTGTATGTAACATCTAATTCCACTGATCACATTTCATACCGTTGACTTATTCTTTGATGAAACTTTCGAGAAAGTGATCCAGTTAAAACATGGTACATTATGATTATTTGTTTTGGTTTATGAGTTTATGATTAGATTGAGTATTGAAATTTGATATGTTAATAATATTGATATATATCATTGACATGTATTATGATGAGTTTCCTGAGTGTGCAAAAAACGTGACATGATGAGGATGTTGATGGCATTGACATACTTCCTTGGACTCCAGATTGAGTCACAGAGTGGACTATTGACTTTGATTACGATTACTTGGTTTTATTACGCATGTGTTATGATGATGATTTCAGTTATGGATTTCATGTATATGAGTTATTAATATTATCTTTGTCAGTGGATGTAGGCATGGTAGCACTTGCTAATCCGACTCACATATGGAGTAAAGGGGTCATACATAGATATCAGATGGATGAGGGAAAGATGTGGAAACATCCCCGTCAAATCCTACTTTCACTCCCACTTTGATTTGAACTGAAGGGTAATGACTATCTTGTTCCTGAGAGGTTCACAATGTCATGAGGGTAGACTAAGACAATCGCTCATGAGGATTTCTGAGGGGCGTGCAATAAGACATATTCCTTATTCCTTAGTAATCCCTTAGTCTCACACAAGGTTAACATGTGGAGTATCGACTCCAAGTGTCATACAACTTCCAAACTAATTCAAATGGTGAGTGACACCTTTGTACCACGTAGGTGCATCTTGAAGGGAATGTCACATGAATAAATTAGTGAGTCATTAAAAATCTAGAAGACCTTATAAAAAAAAACAATTACTTAGAGCTGATAGAAAAGAGAATATGAATTTAGATAATTTTGTATTAATTTATGAAAGGGAACATAATAAAAACCTAATCCTAAATTTTTATGCCTAAACAAGTTATAGAAATGAGTTAAGGGAAATTTAGACTAATAAAAACTAGTAAAGGGAGAATAAGAATAAAAAATTAAGACATGTGCACAATGTGTGCATGAAATAATAAAAATGAATTTTAATAAAAATAAACTATTTTCATGAGATATTGTGTTGTCAACTTAGAGTTATAATCTTAAGTCAAACTAGACTCTAAATCCTAACTAAGAGAAGAGTCATATTCAAACTCCAACTGTAAATTAGTTAGGAGACACAATAAATGACGAATTGGGGAACTAAGGGACTATTAGAAAAACAAGATCGCGGAGCAATAAAATAAAACAAATGCAGAAATAAAACATAGAAGATACACGATACAATAGAGACACAAATATACGTGGTTCACCCAATGTGGGCTACATCCACCATAGAAATTGCCAGGTCCTTCCTTTGTTATTATCTAGCAAATGAAGGGATACAATCTACAACAAACCCGCTATAACTTCCTCTTCTTTCTCTCGCAATCTCCTATCTTAGAATACAATATTCGCTATCATACTTAGTCGCAATACATTTCCCTCATAAAAGAGGGTTTCCTTCTAGGGCAAAAAACCCTAACATAATTTCTACCGTTAGATCTGCGACCTTATAATGAATGGTCCAGATTTACAATGAAATTACAATATACATTTACATGGAAAATTTTCCTTCCGGGGCTTTGCCCCCGGACCCCGCAGAGGGGGTAACACCCCTTTGCACTCCCCCGCATGGAAGAGTGTACATTATTCTGGGGTGTAAAGTCTTCATGGGGTATAAACACGACTGAAAACAAAGACCTCTGAATCTGGAAGATAATTAGGCTCCACAACCAACAAAAACAACTAGGAGAAAATCTAGGAACTAATTGTGGATGTGAGGGAAAATGCATCATTTAATTAATTAAAAGAAATTAAAACATGTGCAACATGAAGGAAGAGTGACATTTTTTGGGGGTAAATAATATCTTAATTAATTATTAAAAATTACTTAATTATGCATGAAATGACAAGTATCGGGGTGAAATTTCTTATAAAAATAATGGAGAGGTAGGAGGAAAACACTGCTGAAAACACGGGTTTGCCATGATAATGCATGGTAGACCTTCAGAAAGATGTTGATAAATTGATTATGGAAGATTTGTATCTTTACAACCAAGGGATGTGTGTTCACAACAATTATAGATTTAAAATTGACTTCACTTTCTGTATCGCATAGTACCCGACGATGGTATAAAAATCAATTTCTATGTGATTTTTTTTATTTAATTGAAGGATCGATTTAACATATTCCTTTGCAAATCATTCTAAGCGTAGTCCATTGAAGGAACTTCCTACGTATTCACTTATTTTATTGAGACAACCTCACATTATTGTATTTATTTGACGTTTCACTTTAAACAAGATCTTCCATACCAATGTTCATGATTTATGTAGTTCACTGCGACTTGAGAACAATATCACTATCCTACTTTTGTAGTGTTTGGGTGGTGGTGGCCATTACTCTTTTATTACTCATGCTCGAACTATCCTTTGCGATTATTAAATTGTTGGGCGCCACTGCTCGAAATTATGGTATAATTTGGTCTGATTAAAACCTTTAGTTTTCTTTCAGTCAGTCTCCTCCTTAATCTCTTTACTTGAGTTCATTGGAACTTTATTAGTCTGGCAGGCTTAGTTAAGTAGCGTTAGGGTTAACAGTCACATCCCCTTCTCAAAAGATGTTATCATTATTTACCTTACTAAGTAAGCGCGACATCTGTTGACTAGTGGGTTATTTAGTTAATTAGCCGTTGAACTTTGTAGCTGGGTTCTTGAAAGTTTAATTTACGACTCAGGTATTCTACACTGTTGTTAAATTTCTTGGTATGGGTTGACGCTTGGTGTGCTCTGTGACTCTTGGCTTAATTTCCAACTCTTGAAACGTGGAGTTTCTTCGTGAGGTGTCTTTTGAAGCATTATTGAGAAAACCATTCGAATCTAGTTCTTGTTAGCTGATAAACAGCAAAACTCTTTATTAAAAATAATTACAACATGAAAATCGTACCAACTTAAATGAATTTAAAACTACATAAATCCAGGCATTATATTCGTGGGTCGAATATCTGTTTGATTCTTGCCTACACCTTCATCTTCCCAAAAAAAAAACTTCTTATATATTCTAAGCTTGGCCAATTTATAAAAGTAGTCCTCGGACGAATATAATGCCTTACTAAGCTTTTACTTATGTGCTTCCTCTCGAAGGTCATAATCACCCTCTATATATTGATTAGATCCTCTTACAAAATAAAAATAAAATACATATTTATATCGACAAATATGCATGTATATATATGTATATCCAGAGGGGGTAGGGTATGTATACCTATGTAGATTTTACTAGTCAAATCGTTGAGCGGAGGGGATCCCTTATCTCACAAACAAGGGGGTCTCATACACCAATTTGGTATGTTGGCTTGGCCGTGACCTTAAAAATAAATTATTATTATTATTATTATTATTATTATTATTATTATAATAATATAAACTAATAGTGAATTAATGTAATTATGGAATAATGAATTAATTTAGAGATTTATATATTAAGGGTTGATTAAATTTTAATGAATTATACTAATGATTAAATTATTAATGACTTGATAATAAGAATTAAGGAACTGATTATATATTGAATAAATATTAATGATTGGTACAAACGATTTAGTTTGGAGACTTACATATAATTATTTATATATCATTCATACATATGAAAAATTATAAATCAACAACTTCATATAATGTTTCATATTAGTATTGAATGATGTTAATGATTTCAATAATGATCTATTATGAGTATTAGTTTTATTAATGATTTTACTTGTATGAAATAGAAAGTAAAGTAGTTTTCGATGATTTATATCAATGCATTTTGGATTATAAATAAACACTTGCACTTTTGGATTAAACAAGCTTAAAGTAGGGAATTTTATATTTTTGACATTGTACACTAGTTGCACCTTTATATATTCTTAAGTTTAAATGCGACACTATGAAGATTCTAGGTGAATTGAATGTGCTAATTTGTAGAGTTAATGTATAGAATTTCTAGATGAAATTTGATTATGGAGATAATTGCATAAAATGTGAAGTTACCCGACTATCGATATGTTAATGTTAAATTTCACATTAGTGAATTTAATTAATAAAAAATGTTCAGTATTTTTGGAGGGATGTTACAATTTTCCTGATTTTGAGTTGAACTACTACTTTTCCTGCTTTTGCACTGCAAAATGCACCCTTGTCATGCTATGTTCCTACCTTTTACTCTTCCACATGATATGGCACAACTCCAAAAAATGAGTTATTCTCATCCAAAATGCTTGTCCCGCAGGCCTCCAAAACTCACTTGTGGCTCGTCCCGAGCCACTTAAGCCTTTTTCAACTTCTCCTTGAATTTTTCAAAAATATCCTTTATTGTGTTGGTCTTCTCCTTGACCTCTGTTTCGTTTAACAAAATTGTTTCTACTAATTCTACAGTGTTATGAGTCTATTGTTTCTCTTCAGCTTGTTCCACTACATGTTTGATCCTGCATTGCGCTTCTATTGTTTCCTCAACAAATTTTAATGCTTCTTCCTGCAACATCTCTATTTATTGCATGCAATATTGTTGCTCGACGCTCAGTTGGTTCATCTCAATGTATAGTTTCTTTCTCTCTTGCATTATCTTCATCTTCTCGACTGGTGGAAAACTTTCAATGGTTTCCTTAATCTTCAGATCCTTCCCCTGCATATTTTTAACCTTATGTTCAATACTCTGTAATTCAGCATCCTTCAATAGTTGAGTCCAAAATTTTGTGTTGTCTTCATACAACTTAGCACATTCTTCTTCCAAAATCCCAATACTTTTCATTGTGGTTCTTACAATCTTCTCCCTTTGGTCTCTTTCTTCTGGGGATGTGCTTGGTGTCATTCGTGTTTCTAAATCAACAATTTTTCATTTGGAAGCCCTAGATGATTTCGTCAATATTCACTACCTAATATTCCAATGGAGTATCCACCTCCATTGGTACCTCCATAATCTCTTTGCAAGCCTTGTCAAATGATTTCTTCACATGTTCTTCCTTTTGTGCAGTTTCATCCCTTTCCCATTCAACTTTGTTGTATTTAATTTGCATGATTGCAATCTTTGTTGTGGCCTTATCCAATTCATCAGATTTTTTTGTTGTGCACAGGTTCAATTCTTGTGCTATGCTATCCTATAAGCATTGCAACATTTCTCCTAGTATCTAT
Organism: Picea mariana; assembly: GCA_032191745.1. Lineage (NCBI taxonomy): Eukaryota > Viridiplantae > Streptophyta > Pinopsida > Pinales > Pinaceae > Picea > Picea mariana. The sequence continues at coordinate 182,243 of JASDQU010104918.1, forward strand.
GATAATTCTAAGTGAAAGTGACTTAGTGTGTGCGCTTTCTCCTGCATTTCCATTGATGGTAACACAATCACCCCTGGTGCCAACTTAATTGTTCTAAGCTCCCCCATTACCTCTAATGCATGATAAATTGTCGGTCTTGCTTCTACTAGCCTTCTTGTGCTTTCCTAGGTCCTTCAGATGTTTGTTGCATAGTCGTTATCATGGTTTCTTCCATCAATTGGTGCAGTGCAACCATTTCTTCCTGTATATTTTTGTTCACTCCTTCTTGTTTCTCTACTACACGTTCAAACACTGTGTCAATGATCTCCTTAACTTTCTCCCCAAACCTCTTGAAGTCGTCTTTCATCAGTTCCAATGGACT
>JASDQU010104919.1:12501-31177 GCA_032191745.1 Picea mariana
GTGGGGTAGATTTTTATATCAAGACCTATCTACACTTGGGCCCCTACCTCTTCTTGACTATTATCCCTTTGTGTGACTTGGAAACAACTTCCACTAAGGCCCTAGCCCCATCTTCCCTTAGGGCCCCACCTATTCCCAACCCTTATCCCCCTCCACACCCATGCCATAAGATCCCTATTCCCATACCTCTTCCTAAGGGCCCCACAACCTTTTCACATTCATCCTAGTGCTCTAACCACTAACCCATGCCTCAAATCAATTTCAATGCTAAATACCCATCACCTAGTTTCCCCAACCTCCTCCACATATTTATTCCTAAAGTTACATGAGCCATACAATAATTTTTGTCTCGTTGCATTAAGAGTTTTTGTGTACTTTTGTGAGAAAATAAATGAGCCATGGCATTGTGCCCACCTCATTTTCTTACCCAGCAAAAGCATGCATGTGTTCTAGAGCACACAATCCCTCCTATGGACATTGTTCCATTTCTGGAGAGTACAATTCTCATCCCCCTTCTCTATGAAAAACGTGACAATTACATGACATTAGACAAAAATACCTTGAGTATATTTTTTCTTACAATTTCCTTGAGCAAGTGAGGTAATGAATTTATTTTTTATATCATTGATAAATTTCAAAAAAATGACCCATTTTATTCCTAGCAAGAATAGAAACAGGGATATTAAGAGAATTGAATCATTTTTCAAATTTACATGAAATGACCAAAATAATTATAAACTATAGGGGCGTTCATTTTTAAGTCAATTTTGGAAATTCGTTTTTTAGTCAATTTTGGAAATCATTATGCCACAAGTTGGACAATAATTTGGAATTCAGTTGTTTCAATCATGTACAAAATCATGGGAAATGACATGTAATTAGGGATTTTGTTCACCATTCAAGAACCTATAGGAGGTTATGGATTTAGTGAAGTTGCCCATGGATGAGAAGATTAATAAATATACAAAAAATACTATCAAAAATTACACAATAGGTTTAGGGATAAGTAAAACCAAAGTTAAATAAAATGTTAGAAAAATTAAATTCTTAAGTAGAAGAAAAATAATCCTTATAAAATTTTGAAGATTATAAATGATAATGAAAATCTCATTGAACTTCCAAAATAATTACATGTCACTATAGGTTTTAATATCTTAAACATTTATATATGTATCACTCACTTATGAACCTCGTTATGTTGAAGAAGAAACTTGGAAGAAACCATTATTTAGAAAGAAATGAAAATAAACTTAATGAATTATAGATACTAAGATTGCAATTACAATATAGAAAATGATAAGTTATATTTAGTAAATAAAAAAATTTACTAAATTTTTAGAATGAGAATGGTTAGATACACTTAGAATTACTAACTTTTGAAAATACTTGTAAATAAAAGAGAATTGTTAAATACATTTGGGAGTAATTTACTTTACTAAATTTTGAGAATACTTATATAAATAAAAGAGAATAGTTAGATAGACTTAAAATTACTAAAATTTGAAAATACTTATAAACAAAAGAGAATTGTTAAATACATTTGGGAGTAATTTGACTAAGATCAAAATTATATATGAGACAATGCAGATACAAGGAATAAGGACAATGCAGAACAAGGGGATGTGGGAGATGGAAGAATGCCTAGGAAATGGGGAATATGAGAGAAATATATGCACAGGAAAGGAGTGAAGTGGAGAAAATGGATGTGGAGCTAAGATAAAGGGAAAATGATGCCTTCACCTTAAAAACAGACTAGCAAGATGGGAAACTATGTGGATGATACATGGATAAGGTACATGTGCACAAGCTATTTTTTCATGAAAATAATTACAAAGTAGAAAATATAATAAATATCAAGACTCTATTAAGATAGTTTTGGATAAACAGATTTGTCATTGATAGTAGGTTATTTAAAGCAATTATCTTATTAGTATATAGTAATGAGTAGGAACTCTATATGGATGTGATGAGTTTAGTATAATCATGTATTATAAGTTGAATTTCAAACATGTTAGCTTCCTTTTTTATCATTATATAAAAATATATAACAACTTACAATAATAGAAATCATGATCACTTTTATTAAAACAAAAAATAATTATTTATATTTCAATATAGAATGAAAATCAGTTTTTTAGATTCTTAAAGTAGGATAAAAAAAAAAAAAGTATATAGGTACATATTGCATTTATAAGATTAAAATTACATAATTACTTATTACAAATGCTATTTCTAACCTTTTAAAAATAATTGTCAATTTTTCTCTTTTTCTTCTTCTTTTTAACTTTTTGTCATTTATGTAAAAAAAAAACATAATAATTATAAGTAAAAGAAAAACTAATCACCTAAATTTATATATATATGAATCAGCAACATAAAACACAATAAAATTAAACTGCAAAACATACACAAACTAATAAAAAAAGTACATATAACATAACAAACATTAATATACAAAGAAAACATAGATATTGGGAAACACTTCAAATACTCTATAATTGTAGAGATGTTAATGTTTGAATTTTCTAATACACTTTGCTTCAATCTAAGGATTTTGATTTAATTAGAATGGTCTCTTCATTTTATGACAATGATTTTTATTATATTGAAAATAACTGAATAAATACTCATTTCAGCAAAAAGCTAAATCTCAATGATCTAATGGATCATGAATTTTGAATATATATATATATATATATATATATATATTTTTTTTTTTCCAAATAATTATGAAAAATAACATTAAAAAAACATAAATTTTCATTTTCATTTCCACTTTATAATCACAATTTTTAATGACAATTTATTCATAATGTAAATATCCTCCAATAATTAACAAATTTTAATTATTTATCCATTTCAAAAATCACAAACTTATAATTAAATACTTATATTAAATAAAAATATAATTTAAAGTACATAGATGATTACTTTATATGGATATGAATTCATTTGAAGTACAGATTGGGTTATTTCATAAGAATATTCTTTCCATTATCTTATAATGATAAATTTGAAATAAAAATACAATACATAACCATGTAAATAATTGTAATTCTTAAACTTTGAAATATAAATATAAATAATTATAATTCTTAAACTTTGAAATATAAATATAAAAACACAATGATATGGATTTTAATAAAAATATATTGTTCAATGTCTTAAAACTATAAATTTGAAATCTTAAATAATTGTAATTTTTAAACTTTGAAATATAAATATAAAAACACATTGATATGGATTTTAATAAAAATATATTTTCCAATTTCTTAAAATTATAAATTATAAATTTTAAAAGAATAAATTTGAAATACAAAATCACAATTATATAAATAATTAAAATCCACAAAACTTTGTAAAAAAAAATACAATAATTAAAATCCATGAAACTTTGTAAAAAAAAATACAAAGATGTAATTAGATTAAAAAATTATTGACGAGTTGATTGACAAGTTTAGATGATTAGTAAGGTTTAGGTCATTAGTAGAGATTCCATTTTAATAATATTAATTAATTAATTCTAAACTACGTGGGGGTGTGAAGCGAGCCATGTCAGACTTTTCATTTTGAGTGGCATGCGTTTCAAGGTGTGAAGCGAGCCATGGCCGACTTTTCGTATGGCCAACTTTTGATTTTGCATGGAATGCGTTTCAAACTTTCAATTAACCACGGCAACGATACATTGAAAGACGTTTCAGATTTCATCTTTCATTAGGTATATCCAACGTTTCAGATTTCATCTTTAAGAGACGAGCCATGTTCAACGTTTTCCTGTATATCTTGATCTTGTATTTTACAAATACCACGCACAGCCTTTCGAATCTCCCGAAATATCAAGAAAAGATAAAGACTCGAACATAAATAAAATCTTGATCAGTGGGATAGTATGCTGCAGACTGGCTGAGGAGGTTTGTGCATTTTCTGTGTCTTCTTATAGATCACGTTGTGTTTTCGGCTGAAGAGGATGACAGGATGACAGTGGGGTGGGGTTGTCTGCTTATTGTGTTACCCTTGGACAATAATAATAATGAGATAGTGATGGGAGAGAAATTCTGACGACTATTTTCATATTCATCTGTAAAAGGTATATGCATTTTTATATTTTCTTTTCCGTTTCCCTATGTACAGAGACTACTCGTACTTAATCTAGATTTAAGTATCATTTCTATATCAATTATTAAACTGTTCTTTTAATTTTTTTTAGACAAATAGAAACTTATATATAGTAGTTTGAAATTTGTTTAGGTTTATATATGATGGTTTGAAATATATCGATTTATATATCATGACAGAATAATGATTTTATTCAACAAACATTAAAAAAAAAGTTAACCATAAAAAAAATAAAATGGGGATTATGTTGGGCTGGTGTTGACAGATAGCATTTCCAAAGTTAAAATAAAATGGGTATTATGTTTGTTGGTGTTGATAGATAGTATCTCTGTAACGAACGTCCCGTTCGTCACGACTACAAACCTCATATAACAAGTGGAATTTTTTTTGTGTGTGTTTTTAAAAGTGTGTGCGCGTGTGTACAAGGGGACCCAACACACTAAACTCCCTGACGACTAACAAGACGCAACCACGATGATCAGAACAAGAAGACATAAGGCACAGACCAAGTAACTGCAAGCATTAAACGACCATAGACATCATGCGCACAACAAGTAACTGCAAGCATTAAATGACATACTGTGTTATGTAGAGTACGAACACAGCTGGAAGAATCCATAGTAGTAGATTTTACAATTTCTGCACAGGAAAGCAGGGCGTTTAATCTTAGTTCTCTGCTCTGGAGAGAGAGAATGTCAGATAAGCTCCTGACCGACTACTCAGGCAGAAACTAGTACTCTCTGTCAGGAGGTCGCAGTAGTGGGAACTCTACCTTTAAAAATCCCGTAACTACTGATACGACCTTAGAGGTGTGTCACAAGAGTGGAAACCCTGCCTTTAAAGGGCTTGAGACTCTTGATACGGCACTGGATTGTTTACATAGAAAATGCAAACCCGAATGGGCTCCGACAACAACCAACATCATTAGGACAAGGCATTATCCACGACTCAATTAGCATCACTTACTGATTTGTTACCCTCTGTAATTTCCAAAAGTTCACGATTTACCCCGTCTACCCCTACCTATAATGTAAAATCAATTAATTGCAATTCCCATTACCCAATGATTGATTGTACTTAGTTCCAAGACAGTGCATTTTATATGTGTACAAATTCGACAAATTCAACCACATTCCCACAATGATATCAACAATATCTCATTTAAATAACCTTGTAAATAAATATCCATCACTTTACATCTTGGTCTTATATTAAGTTATACTATAGAAGCTATAAAGACTAACTACAAAAGAAAAATAAAAAAATGGATAATACAATCACTTTACATCTTGGCCTTATATCAAGTTATAATATAAAAGATATAAAGACTAACTATAAAAGAAAATAAGAAATGGATAATACAATCACCTTACATCTTGAATGTTATCTATGGCAAACATTAACCTAACCATAGCGATAGCCACCTCCACATTAACCGTCCATAATTATTATCATTAACATTATCGCTCCATCACCTTATCACTATCATAACAAATGGCATGACATTAACCTTTACGAGGTGTATTAACAATAAGATTTACATTACATGATTATTACATTAACAATAAGATTTACATTACATGATTATTAATAACAATTGAAACTACAAATACAAGACTAGAAATGACCATATCGATACCCTTATACTAGTAGCATTGCAGTTTAGAAATAATAAGGAAATTTACATTTTATTTATTATTCATAACAAATGAAACTACAAATAAAAGACCAGAAATGAACATATCGATACCCTTATACTAGTATCATTGCAATTTAAAAATAATTACAGATTCGCTGGAATTGAATTGTAAATTGCTAAACAAGAAAATTCACATAAAAGTAAAACAATAAGTGAAACAGTAAGGTTATTTAAGTTGTAAGACACTAAACTGAATTAAATTTAAAGGGTAATTTTTTTTTTAAACTGTATACTAAAGAAATTATATTTAAAAAGGAGGGTAAGACATTATGCAACTACAGTAGAAAAGCCATGCAACTGTGACCCGGGTATTCCAAAAATTGTTCCTTGAGCTCACACCGCCATTCCTGCTTCCTTTCTGGCGTCTCTTCCTTAACAACAATAACACAATCATATCGTCCCACTGTAGTTCATAATTAAAAATTAAATTTACTACCGGGAAGGGTGGAATGCGGGTCGACGTACCTGTCGCGTCCCAAGTAAAGGGAAGGTCAGAGAGGCAGCGGCCCAATTGGGAGGGGCAACTACATGGGCACAGGGTAAGGAGGGAAAGTCGCCAGAACTTCGCCAAGGGAAAGAATGGAAGCTGGTGCACGTTTGGGCCCGTAAAAACTAAGAATGCAACCCTCGAAAGAATTACACACGCTGTCCAACACATAGTCGCGCTAAACGGTTAGCAAAAGCAATCAAGATGGATTCGGGTTGTAAGTTTGCTAAGGATTTGCTGGCCTGAAGGGTTTGTTGCCAAGTTCAGAACGATGAGAAGATAGTCGACGCTGATCATGATCGTGAGTCATCTCCGCTACAATAATTACCTGTGAAAGGGGTTAAGAAGGTCCCAACTCAGAGACCTTTTAATAAATTAAGTACTGTGTAGATCCATGATCGGCAACTCTCGTTGGAGGATAAAAAAAATGATGAACAGTAAGGTTTCACAGCCCAAGGTTAAGGAAACACGGTTCGAGTGCCGGGACCACACCGCAACTCCCCAACGCAGCCTGGCATGGATTCTAAAACTACACAGACAAAAAATGTGTGTAGGCAGTCCCATAAGGGGCCGAGGGCTCTAACAGGGTTCATAAATTATTACTGCACAGAGATTAAAACACGCAGGAAAAAGGGCACTGTGCTTTAAGACTGTACATGATCAGTACTGGTTGGACTGACCTCAGCATGATTAAAGGATTATGCTTCCCTTTTTAAGAAGGTTCAATTAGTGAAATTTGCAACAACAATTACGAGGGAATGGCTCTCTTTTGAACCTGGATAACATTAAGATAAATGGCCTTGAGACATCAAAATAAATAAAATAAATGGGGCGCCTTGGCCTATTGCTTGATAATTATTGTTTATCTTTATGTTATTTACTAAAGACTAACCTGTACTTAACTAAACAAAGTGAACCCAAATATTTATAACTATCAATTGTTATTTCGTGATGATACAACTTCGTTGAGTTACAGAGAAACCCGTCTATCTGTGGATCTGATCAATGTAGGGAGCTGTTAAACTTATGACCTGTAAGTAAAAAGGTTCAGAACTAAGAATGGTACTCTATTTTTCTTCACTATTAAGCTAACGGGTACTAAATGGGGAAAGGAGACGAAGTTACAAATGCATGGCTAGAGTTTTCTCAAAAGTTACACAGCAAAATTTTTACAGCAAGAATAACTACACAAGACTTCACCGGAGTAACCAAATAAGGGAAACCATACAATCCAACAAGATCCTAACCCACGATTGAAGTTATAAGGTACCCCACCCAGGACTCCTAATACACATGCAGATCAAAAACATAAATCCTAATGCGTACTACTCAAAAATCAAAGAGTGCACCATTTCCAAACTCCCGCTTCGAACGACGCCCGCGTGCTCTGTTCTGCTCCTGCTTTCTGACCGTCGGGACCTCACCGGTACCTCCCAGCCAATGCTAGGGGTACTCTGCTTTCCCCTTAGCCCCTTGAGCCGCAAAGGGGACACACACTATCCAGATGGTATGTCTATCTTCCTGTCTCGCCTCGCAAGGCCGAGCTACCACTCCTATCCGAGCTGGAAAATCCCAACTCTCCACAGGTAATCAATCAAGTCACAAATCCGGCAGCGTAACGTTACGCTAACAGTCGATCCCTTTCTTCCTCATCTTCCCTTTCTTTTATATAGTTTTTTCCACCTCCAACTTTTCCTAAATCACATTTTAATTAAGTTTTAATAAAAAAAATACTAAATGATCTCCTTCGCACAAGTGTCGTCCATCCCCCTCTTTCCTCTAGTAATTATTTTCTTTAATTTATTAATTTACTCAATTCCCTCACCCACCTAGAGTTGCCCCTAAATTCACTCCTAGGTGTTCCTAGATTCCTTTACAGGTTTAATTACTTTCCCTAAAATGAAGTTGCTAATTTTAGTTCATTTTAGAAGGTTCTTAATTGCAGATTCCTTACTATGTTGACCTCGCTTTTTACCATAACTTCCCATCTTTCCTTTATTATGTTTCCTCCATTTAATTAGTTTCCCAATTCTTATTATTCCCTTCTTTCCCCTTTTTATTAGACCCAAAATGGCGGTTGCGCTATTAAATCTTTCCCATTTATTATTTATTTAACATCTTTTGTACTTTCACAAGTTAGAAAATAATTTCTTCTTTGCAAATTTTTAAAACCATTAGTTTTAATTAAATTCTTACTCTCTTCATTTACCCCAAGAATTTTATGAAGACCTAACTATTACTTAAGTGGGTTTTTGTTTGAATTTTTATTTTTATTCTAGGGTCTTTTTCTTAAGGTTAGACTAAATTTTTACCCTAGAAAAGTTTTAGATTTAGAACTTAGATTCTGAACTGGGCGACACTTGGTTAGGGTAGTTGTTTAAGGATTTATTAAGGCGTTAATGTCTTAGGGCCATCTAGGTTGTTTCTTCATTATCATCAACGCGACGTGCCCTTCAAGACGCACTACGTGCTCCAAGGGTGCCACTCACCTCATTTGCTTCTTTTGCGCGACGTGCCCTTCAGGATGCACCATGTGCTCCAAGGGTGCCACTCGCTTCTTGTGGTTCTAATGCGTGATGTTCCCTTCAGGATGCACCACGTGCTCCAAGGGTGCCACTCGCCAACTTGACTGATTGGTAGACATCTATAACCCCTGGAGTCAACACTTCGCCAAGTGAACTTGTGGGAGACTAATGGCTCTAAGGAATAAGGCCCCCGCAAGATACAATAGAAAGATACAATGAATGGGTACCTAAATAGCAAGATACAATATTTGGGTACCTAAAGAGAAACCTATTAAATGTGCTCCTGAAGCAAACAGGGATGCAAGATACCTGAAGTAAAATGATGTTGATTTGGGTATATAGACCATTTTTATAATGTGGTTGTGCTAGTATATATATACAAAGGCTTAAAAAATCCTATACACAAAAATCCATACATGAAGTGGGTCTATACAAGCTAATTGTCACACGATCATAATTCAATCACAAAAACCTAATAATCCATTATTTAAAAAATTAAAATAAAAAATAAAGATTTTCATTTGAAAGCTTTCCATAGATACATTCTATCAATAAAAGAGGTTGGATCGATTTTCAATATGCTATCTATAGGTTCGATTGTTTTATGATTTACAAAAGTTACTTTGATAGGAAAATAAGCATGAATAAGATGCACCCAAAATCGAGACGTCATGATCAGTTTCAAGGTGTTATGGGGGCATAGTCAGTAGCATTGCAGCCTAATATTGTGACCTAATCTTTGTCTCCACTCTCTGGCAAGCTGTGCAAATCCGGTCCAATGATTCACTTGCACCATAACGACTTTGATGAACTCCAATATTGCATCCATTGCCTATGTTGATTTTATCATGCGCCCAATCCTCAACTCGAAGAAATATTGCACACCTTTCGGTTGTCCAGGTTTCTTTGATTAGCTTGCATGGTTCTAGTAGCCATCTTATGACAGGCTCATGGACTTACCATTTTCACATTCATTGCATTCACAGAGGATAAAGTGACTTTTAGTCACATAATCCGCTTCCTTGCCATTACAAACAATAATAATTCACTTTGGAACAATGAAAGGATTATTGTTTTTCTCCTTTAGACTAGTTTCTAGGAACATTTGCTTCAACGTTCATTGAGAAAATGAATATTCAATAATATCTTGTAGTTGCTCACTACTTATATTATCACAATCCGCGTGAACCCAAATGTTGCATTTCTTACATCGAACCCAACTTTTTTTCAATGTGGGACTCATACACACCTTTTTGCAAATGGAACAATATTGATTGTACTCGTACAACTTGCATCAGCTTGGACAGATCAACACGTCATTCTTAGATGAATTACCGAGTTGTGTCACCTTAAAAGACTGTAATAGTTTTGAAGCTGGAAACTTCTTGTTACAACTGATGCATGTTGTTTCTTCTTCTCAATGTGTATATTTATCTTGCATAACCATATATTCAGAAGAAAAAATTGCCACAAAGGCTTCCTCAGTTGCCTCAAGAAACTCACCCTTAAGGTGCTTAGAAGCCTTTTCTAACAATTTCTTTCTTTCATATTCTAATTCCTCAAAAATTTTATAAAAAAATGGAACATCATTTCTTCTTTCACCCATGCATATGGGAAATCCTAGTTCTTTTTCATGCGAAAAATCTTAACACACCGTCTACCAGAAACCCCAGATGGTCTGCATAGATTCTGGGGCCTCTTGCGATGGCTCAATAACCTTAGCAGGACAAGAGGGCGATAGCTCGATAACCTCTGTAGAATTTTATGTCATTTGAATGTTCATAGGGCCTGCCTATGGAACAGTTTCACATGGGTGATATTGTTTGGGCAAGGTCTAACACGAGAAACTACTTCCCTGCTTGGCCTACTAAGGCTATCAAGTCGTCACAAGATGCCCCAAAATCTGTGCAGAGAATTCGGGTTCCTGGTAGACAGTGTGTTAATATTTTCCGCATGATAAAGAGCTGGGACTGCCCATATGCATGGGTGAAAGAAGAAATTATGTTTCCTTTTTCGGAAAGCTTGGAGGAATTAGAATATGAAAGGAAGAAATTGTTGTAAAATGATTCTAAGCACCTTAAGGGTGAGTTTCTTGAGGCAATTGAGGAAGCCTTTGTGGCAAAATTTTCTTCCGAATATAGGGTTATGAAAGATCAAGATACACATGAAGGAGAAGAAAAAACATGCATTAGTTGTAGCAAGAATTTTCCAGCTTCAAAATTATTAGAGTCTTTTAAGTTGAAACAACTCGGTAATTCATCTAAGAACAACGTTCATCTGTCCATGCTGCTAAAAGTTGTACGAGTACAATCAGTACTGTGGCATTTGCAAAAAGGTGTGTATGAGTCGTACATTGAAAAAAAGTTGGGTTCGATGTAAGTAATGCAACATTTGGGTTCATGCGAATTGTGATAATATAAGCAGTTAGCAACTACAATATATTATTGAATATTCATGTCTTCAATGCAATCTTAAGCAACTGAGCCTGGAAACCGATCTAAAGGAGAAAAACAATAAGGCTTTCATTGTTCCAGAGCGAATTATGGTTGTTTGTAATGGCAAGGAAGCGGATTATGTGACTAACAATCAGTTAATACTCTATGAATGCAGTAAATCTGAAAATGGTAAGTCCATGAGATCAATGGGAAAAACACGTATTCTCTAAGATAAAGAAATGGAAGCAAAGTATGAAGAAATGGAAGCAAATTTTTAGAGTCAGGGGTTTCAATCAACGTCTCATTAATTGGCTCAACAAGGCCTATGAAGCCGAGGCTCGTGGCGTTGGATTCTTTAGCCCATAAGGGAAAATTCCATTCAGCAAGTGAGAGATAATTAACAAGATGGCTACTAGAACCATACGAGCTAACCAAAGAAACCTCGACAGGCGAATGGTGTTGAATATGCCGTCGAATTGAGGATTGGATGTATGATAAAATCATGCATCTGCAATGGATGCAATATTGGAGTTGATCAAAGTTGTTATGGTTAGAGTGAATCCCTGGAAGACTGGATTCTGATTTGCACAGCTTGCCAAAGAGCGGAAACAGAGAGAGTGGAGACAAAGATTAGGCAATAATGGGTAGTGCCTTCAAACCGATCACCGCATCTGGATTTTGGATTTTGGGTGCATGTTATTTGTGCTTGTTCTTCTAACAAAGTAACGCTTGTAAATCATAAAACAATCGAAACTGTAGATAGCATATTGAAAATCGATCCAGCCTCTTTTATTGATGAAGGTATTTATGGCAAGCATTCAAATGTAAATCTCTATTTTTTATTATTTGTAAAAAAATAATGGATTATCAAGTTTTTGCTAAGTGTTTATCAATTTTTTCTATATATTAAGGACGATGAAACATATAACATGGCAGGGTACCATATTTGTGAATAGTAATTAATTGTGTCTTTGTATTTTTGTCACAAAGTTTAAATGTGCTTTTGTATTTCAAATTTATTGTTTTAAGACCATGAAAAATATATCTTTATTAAAATCCATATAATTGTGTTTTTATATTTATATTTGAAAGTTTAAAAATTACAATTATTTGTATGGTTGTGTATTTGTATTTTTATTTCAAATTTAGCATTATAAGATAATGGAAATGATATTTTTATGAAATAACCCGTATGTGTTTTAAATGAATTCATATCTTTATGAAATAACTCAGTTTTTTATTTAAATTATATCTTTATTTAATATACCTATTTAATTATAGGTTTTTGTTTTTTGAAATGGATAAATAACTAAAATTTGTTAATTATTAGAGGATATTTATAATATGAATAAATTGTAACTATAAAGTGGAAATTAAAATTAAAATAGATGTTTTTTTAATGTTATTTTTCATAATCATTTGAAAAAAAAACTATATATGTCCAAAGTTCATGATCTATTGGATGATTGACATTTAACTTCTTGCTGAAATGTGTATTTATTCAATCATTTTTCAATGCAATAAAAATCATTGTCATAGAATACCATTTTGATTAAATCAAAATCTTTTAGATTGAGTAAAAGTGTATTAGAAATTTCAAACATTATCATCTTTACAATTATAGAGTATTTGAGGTGTTTACCAATATCTATATTTTCTTTGTATATTAATCTTTCTTATTTTATATGTATATTTGTTATTAGTTTGTGTATGTTTTTGCAGTTTAATTTTAGTTGTTTTATGTTATTGATGTGATTCATATATATAAATTATGTTATTAATTTTTCCTTTACTTATAGTTATTATATTTTTTTTTTACATAAATGACAAAAAGTTAAAAAGAAAAAGAAAAACAGAGGAATTGACCGTTTTTTTTTAAAGATTAGAAATAACAATTGTAATAAGTAATTCTATAATTTTAATCTTATAAATGCAATATGTATCTATATTTTTTTTATCCTACTCTAAGAATCTAAAAGTATCAATTTCATTCTATATTGAAATAGAAATAATTATTTTTTCTTTTAATAAAAAGTGATCATAATCTTTATTATTGTAGGTTGTTATATATTTTTATACAGTGATTAAAAAGAAGCTAACATGTTTGAAATTCAACTCATAACACATGATTATACTAAACTCATCACATCCATATAGAGTTCCCACTTATTACTATATACTAACAAGATAATTTATTTAAATAACTTATTATCAATCACAAATGTGTTTATCCAAAACTATCTTTATAGAGCTTTGATATTTATTATCTTTTCTACTTTGTAATTATTTTCATGCAAAAATAGCTTGTGCACATGTACCTTATCCATGTATCATCCAGATAGTTTCCCATCTTGCTAGTGTGATTTTAAGTTGGAAACATCATTTTCCCTATATCCTAGCTCCACATGCATTTTCTCCACTTCACTCCTTTCCTCAACATATATTTCTCTCATATTCCCCATTTCCTCCACATTCTTCCATCTCCCACATCCCCGCATTCTCCTTATCCCTTGTACCCTCATTATCTCTTGGTAACATGCATATGCAACATTCTTCTCTTATAAAAACTTGCATTTGCTAAATATAACTTATCATTTTATACAATGTAATTGTAATCTTAGTATATATAATTCATTAAGTTTAGTCTCATTTCTGTTTGAATAATGGTTTATTCCAAGTTTCTTCTTCAATATATTGAGGTTCATAAGTGACTGATACATATATATAAATGTTTAAGGCATTTAAAACTATAGTGGCATGTAATTATTTTGGAAGTTCAATGACATTTTCATTATCTTTTATCATCTTTAAAATTTTATAAGGATTATTTTTCTTCTACTTAACTAGACCTACCTTAATGTAATTTACCAACTTTACAGTACACCTTCATTTGCTCTAAAACTTAAAAAAAAAAAAAAATTGTCGTTTATAGAGGTTTTCTTAAGCATTTAACTTTTCTATAATTTTATGTAACTTTTGTTTTACTTATCCTTAAACTTATTGTATAATTTTGGAAGTTTTTTTTGTATATTTACTAGTCTTCTCATCCATGGGAAACTCCACTAAATCCATAACCTCCTATAGATTCTTGAATCATGAACAAAATCACTATTTACATGTAATTGTCCATGATTTTGTACATGATTGGAACAATTGAATTCCAATTTATTGTCCAACTTGTGGCATAATGATTGTCAAAATTGACTAAAAAAATGAATGTCCCTATCGTTTATAATTATTTTGGTCATTTCATGTAAATTTGAAAAATGATTCAATCTTCTTAATATCTTCATTTCTCTTCTTGCTAGGAATAAAATGAGCCATTTTTTGAAATTTATCAATAATATAAAAAATAAATTCATTACCTCACGTGCTCAATTAAATTGTAAGAAAAAGTATATACAATGTCACATTTTGTCACATTTTTCATAGAGAAAGAAAATGAGAATTGTACTCTCCTCAAATGGAACAATGTCCATAGGAGGGATCGTGTGCTCTAAAACAAACTCATGCTTTTGTTGGGTAAGAAAATGAGGCAGGAAAAATGGCTCGGCTCATTTATGTTTCCTCACAAGAGTACATGAAATCTCTTAATGCAACGAGAAAAAATTATTGTATGGCTCGTCTAACTATAGGAATAAATATGTGGAGGGGGTTGGGGCAACTAGATGATGGGAATTTATGATTGAAAGTGATTTGAGGAATGGGTTAGTGGTTAGGGAACTAGGATGAATGTGAAAAGGTTGTGGGGACCTTAGGAAGAGGTATTGGAATAGGGATATTAGGGAATGGGTGTTGTTGAGACCTGAAATTGACATTCTCATTACCCTATTATACTCTTCACCTATACCTTTTTGGCCTACCTAAAGCTTGAGTGAATGACAAGAATGCTACCAATTGCCAGTAATAAGGTCATAAGGTAAAGTATGGTTAATTCATGCATTTTGTGCTTTATTGAGTTAAGGAATTAAATATTTCATGTACTAATGTTCGATTTGTCATATGTGAATCTTTGACCTCTAGATGTCTAGTGTTCCTGTACCATCTCAGCCATCCGATGCCCATGTGCCAAGATTTTTGCTGTCTGAATCCGGTACCAAAATAGCATCTGTTGTGATCCGATACCAACACACACTGTTATGATCCAGTACCAACGGCCACACTCTGTCATGATCCAGTACCACCTTTTGCGCCCTATCGTGATCCGGTACCATCTTCCTGTTACGATCCGGTACTAATATGGAAGAGCCTAATGCACTAAGTTAAGTACCACATCTCGCTTAAGTCAATTGGTGGACGTCTATTTGTTTTACAAAGGCTATGATAAGAACAGTTTGTTAATTGCCTCATCCTCATGCACTTCGTGTCATGAGGATGAGGCTAAAGATGTAACAGAATGATTAAACTTAACAACTGATTGATTTGCAAATCACTTCACCTCCTTGTGTTTCACAATTCAGACTATTAAATAGCCCTGGCAAGGATGGTAGAAGAGTAGGAGAGTTAGCATATCATCAATATGTAAGCACCGTATGATATTACAAAACATATCCTGAGTGAATATGAATGGAATGTCATTTTATCTCCATATTATGATTATCTATGAATAAGAATGAGTTGAATTGTTAAAGAGAGTTTTGATTTTATGTTTTGAAGTGTAAGTGAGAGTAATGTGTGTGTTAAAAGAAAGCTTCTTGTAGACTTCAATAGATGACCTATTGAAGCGGCAAGGGCCAACCGCCCAATAAAGGTCAGCCTCTTTGTAGATTAGCATTAGTATTTGTTTTCAGTAGTATAAACATTAAAGTATATAAATATTTAACTCTGTTAGATGATAGCAGTGCAACTTAGATTAAGAATCCCATTCTATAATTGCTTAGAGAACCTTAATTGCTCTATTTTTGCATATGCCCTGTTTCTGTTCTCATGAATTTGATTTCCTTGAGTGATCATAAGCAGTAAGAAATAAGCAATCACACACATAATAAGCAGTAAGAAATAAGAAATCACACACATACACAGTACACCATTGTTTTACGTGGAAACCCAAATCGGGAGAAAACCACGGAATGTTTTTTCTTATATGTCTCGAAGAATTACATTCATTGGAAGCACTGAATTCCTTTTTTTTCTAGCTAGAACTGGAAGGAGGCTCCAACCCCCTAGTTTCTCAGGATACAACGTGAGGGAAGCTCCAACTCCACAATTCTCTGGCTACAACCAGAAAAAGGCTACAACCCCCTATGTTCTCCGGCTACAACTGGAAGGTGGCTACAACCACCTGTCCTTTCCATGTCCTGCCACACTGGAGTAGAAGTATAATGATGGAACCAATGTCACACTATCACTGTGAGATATGCCACTGTAAACTTGTACCAATAAATATAAACCATGCATCAACCTGTAATCAACCTGTACCATAAAAAAGTGCATCAACCATGCGCCAACCTGTACCAAACATCCTGTAATCAACCTGTACCATAAACAAGTGCATCCAACCATGTATCAAGTATGTAGCAATCATGTGTCAAATACTCATCAAATATGACTCATCAATATGTACCAACATCATCAACTATACACCTCATGTATGTGTCAAATCATCAACTACTTGTCTCAACCATGTACTCAACATGTACCTCAACGAAAATCTCTCATCAATTTCATCATCCAAATCTAATTTGTAGCTCTGCAATATACCTATGCATATGATCACATTCATGCAAACCTTCCTTAAATTTAGCAACAAAACACTAGCATTTCATCAATCTTTTCTTTAGTATCACATGCCTAGTTTTGGATTAGTCAACAACCTTAACTTGAAGTAATTATAACTTCGAACCTGTAATATATAAATATCTGAAACTTATACACAATGTTCTTCAGTGTGCTTTATGCAATTCCTCTAGGTGCCACTACTTGTAACCTCTAAGAAAAGGTTTTATAGTAAAAATGGCATACCTTTCTGAATTTTGGCTTATTTTAGAGAGCAACCTTGTAGAGTGTTCCCCGCATGAAATATTTGTTGAATTGATATAAAAATATTACACATCATACTACAAACTATACCCTAACCAACACATTTGGTCTCACTGAATTTGGATCTGTTATGAAGAAGTTATGATGTTTTTACCCGAAATACTTGTTTTTGACTAGTTTCGGGACTAGCCAAAAACCCTATATTCCATAGAGTGTAACTCCAAAAATACAACAACCCACAGGATGACTTGTTTACCACAAATACTTGGATATTTTTTCTCAATTACCTAGCAATTTCACGATTTGAATCATTATAGAAAAAAAATTATAGTGAAAATGGTGAGATGACCTATAAATAACATACCTTAGAAACCATCATCAAAATAATTTATCCTTCCTTGCATTTCGTCTTTCTTTTCTTCACCTTCCCTCAGAAATTAGGCTTAGATATATTTGGTTATCTTAGACACCTATAGACATTCAATATGCTCAATTGCGATTAAAATGAGAGAGCCTTTCCTCTTATTTTTACTCTCCAAATAGCTTCCTTAAAAACATCTTCTAGGTCAATTGGCCCACTTTCCTTATTTTAGGGTTAACCCACTTCTAATTTCTCCATTAAATTTATTATTGAAATAATTTATTTTGTATTCAATTTGAATTACAATACACTCATCACTTCACTTTATTATTTATCTTGTAAAAACTCTTAAACAACTTTGACTACTTTGACCTTTTGGGGCTTCTAGATGACATATGAGGGTCCTCCAACTTCCTAAGGCCACAACTCTCAAACCGTGAGGAGTTATGTGACATTCCACATACCACTAGAAATGGAATGACATGTACTATCCATGTAGAATAGTATTACCTTCGAATATAGAAAAAATCATACCATTATTCATCAAACAAGCTTGGGTCCATTACTAAAACCTTGGTTCTCCAACTTCACAAGATCATAACTCTCTAACCATGAGGAGTTATGTGACATTCTACATACCACCGGAAATGGCATGACAAGAAATATCCATATAGGATATTTTAACTAACAAATTCACTACCCTTCATCTCATTATTCCACAATTAAGCATGGGTTCTCTTACTCCGCAAAGCGTCTTCTTGTGAGAACCTTGACCATAAAGGGACCACTTTGGAGTTCATCCATATTTACTTCTTATCAACCATGAAAAAAAAATAATTAGTCATATTTACATCAAACAATATTGGGTCCATTACCCAAACCTTTGTGCTACGGGCTTTCTTCAAGGGTTGACATCAATGACAACCAACCTTAATCAACACAGGAGGAGAGAGGGAAGGGGTGAGAAAGTGGGAAAGAGAGGAATGGGGAGAGAGAGTGGAGGGAAGAGAATGAGGGAGGGAGTAAGGGAAATAGGAAGTTAGTGAGAGGTGGAGAGTGAGAGGGAGAGAGGTT
>JASDQU010104919.1:37556-56812 GCA_032191745.1 Picea mariana
CAGAGGGAGAGCGGGGGAGTGGGATAGAGTTTTATATCAGGACCTATCTACACTTGGGCCCCTACCTCTTCTTGACTATTATCCCCTTGTGTGACTTGGAAACAACTTCCACTTAGGCCCTAGCCCCATATTCCCTTAGGGCCCCACCTATTCCCAACCCTTATCCCCCTCCACATCCGTGCCATAAGATCCCTATTCCCATACCTCTTCCTAAGGGCTCCACAACCTTTTCACATTCATCCTAGTGCTCTAACCACTAACCCATGACTCAAATCACTTTCAATCCTAAATTCCCATCACCTAGTTTCCCCAACCTCCTCCACATATTTATTCCTAAATTTAAATGAGCCATACAATAATTTTTTTCCCATTGCATTAAGAGTTTTCCTGTACTCTTGTGAGAAAAAATAAATGAGCCATGGCATTGTGCGCACCACATTTTCTTATCTAGCAAAAGCATGCATGTGTTCTAGAGCAAACGATCCCTACTATGGACATTGTTACATTTGCGTAGAGTAAAATTCTCATCCTCTTTCTCTATGAAAAATGTGACAATTACATGACATTAGACAAAAATACCTTGAGTATATTTTTTCTTACAATTTCCTTGAGCACGTGAGGTAATGACTTTTTTTTTTATATCATTGATAAATTTCAAAAGAATGACCCATTTTATTCTTAGCAAGAGTAGAAACGGGGATATTAAGAGAATTGAATCATTTTTCAAATTTACATGAAATGACCAAAATAATTATAAACAATAGGGACATTCATTTTTTAGTCAATTTTGGAAATTCATTTTTTAGTCAATTTTGGAAATCATTATGCCACAAGTTGGACAATAACTTGGAATTCAGTTGTTTCAATCATGTACAAAATCATGGGAAATTATATGTAATTAGGGATTTTGTTCACCATTCAAAACCTATCAGAGGTTATGGATTTAGTGGAGTTTCCCATGGATGAGAAGCTTAGTAAATATACAAAAAAAACTTTCAAAAATTACACAATAGGTCTACTTATAAGTGAAACCAAAGTTAAATAAAATGTTAGAAAAGTTAAATTCTTAAGTAGAAGAAAAATAATCCTTATAAAATTTTGAAGATTATAAATGATAATGAAAATCTCATTGAACTTCCAAAATAATTACATGTCACTATAGTTTTTAATATCTTAAACATTTATATATGTATCAATCACTTATGAACCTCATTATGTTGAGGAGGAAACTTGGAATAAACCATTATTCAAAATGAAATGAAAATAAACTTAATGAATTATAGATACTAAGATTGCAATTACAATATAGAAAATGATAAGTTATATTTAGTAAATGCAAAAATTTACTAAATTTTTAGAATACTTATAAATAAAAGAGAATGGCTAGATACCCTTAGAATTACGAACTTTTGAAAATACTTATAAATAAAAGAGAATTGTTAAATACATTTGGGAGTAATTTAATTTACTAAATTTTGAGAATACTTATAAATATAGTTACATAGACTTAAAATTACTAAATTTTGAAAATACTTATAAACAAAAGAGAATTGTTAAATGCATTTGGGAGTAATTTGACTAAGATCAAAATTCTATACGAGCTAATGCAGATACAAGGAATAATGAGAATGTAGAACAAGGGGATGTGGGAGATGGAAGAATGCCTAGGAAATGGGGAATATGAGAGAAATATATGCGGAGGAAAGGAGTGAAGTGGAGAAAATGGATGTGGAGCTAAGATAAAGGGAAAATTAGGCTTTCACCTTAAAAACAAAGTAGCAAGATGGGAAACTATGTGGATCATACATGGATAGGTACATGTGCACAAGCTATTTTTGCATGAAAATAATTACAAAGTAGAAAAGATAATAAATATCAATGCTCTATTAAGATAGTTTTGGATAAACAAATTTGTCATTGATAGTAAGTTATTTAAAGCAATTATCTTATTAGTATATAGTAATGAGTAGGAACTCTATATGGATGTGATGAGTTTAGTATAATCATGTGTTATGAGTTGAATTTCAAACATGTTAGCTTCCTTTTTATCATTATATAAAAATATACAACAACTTACAATAATAGAAATCATTATCACTTTTATTAAAACATAAAATAATTATTTATATTTCAATATAGAATGAAAATCAGATTTTTAGATTCTTAAAATAAGATATAAAAGAAAAGTATATAGGTAAATATTGCATTTATAAGATTAAAATTACATAATTACTTATTACAAATGCTATTTCTAATCTTTTAAAAATAATTGTCAATTTTTCTCTTTTTCTTTTTTCTTTTTAACTTTTTGTCATTTATGTAAAAAAAACATAATAATTATAAGTAAAAGAAAAGCTAATCACATAAATTTATATATATGAATCAGCAACATAAAACACAATAAAATTAAACTGCAAAACATATACAAACTAATAAAAAAAGTACATATAACATAACAAACATTAATATACAAAGAAAACATAGATATTGGGAAACACTTCAAATACTCTATAATTGTAGAGATGATAATGTTTGAATTTTCTAATACACTTTGCTTCAATCTAAAGGATTTTAATTTAATTAGAATGGTCTCTTCATTATATGACAATGATTTTTATTACATTGAAAAGGATTGAATAAATACTCATTTCAGCAAAAAGATAAATCTCAATGATCCAATGGATCATGCATTTTGAAGATATATAATTTTTTTTCCAAATAATTATGAAAAATAATATTAAAAAAAGATAGATTTTAATTTTCATTTCCACTTTTCATAATTTTTAATGACAATTTATTTATAATGTAAATATCCTCTAAGAATTAACAAATTTTAATTATTTATCCATTTCAGAAAACACAAACTTATAAGAATATCCTTTCCATTATCTTATAATGATAAATTTGAAATAAAATTACAATACACAACCCTGTAAATAATTGTAATTCTTAAACTTTGAAATATAAATATAAATAATTATAATTCTTAAACTTTAAAATATAAATATAAAAACACAATGATACTGATTTTAATAAAGATATATTTTTTAATTTCATAAAACTATAAATTTGAAATCTTAAATAATTATAATTTTTAAACTTTGAAATATAAATATAAAAACACAATCTTAAATAATTATAATTTTTAAACTTTGAAATATAAATATAAAAACACAATGATATTGATTTTAATAAAGATATATTTTCCAATTTCTTATAACTATAAATTTGAAATCTTAAAAGAATAAATTTAAAATACAAAAGCACAATTATATAAATAATTAAAATCCATCAAACTTTGTAAAAAAAATTACAATAATTAAAATCCATGAAACTGTGTAAAAACAAATACAAAATGTAATTAGATTAAAAAATTATTGACCAGTTGATTAACAAGTTAAAATGTAATTAGATTAAGAAATTATTGACTTGACAAGTTTAGCTGATTAGTAGGGTTTAGGTGATTAGTAGAGATTCCATTTTAATATTATTAATTAATTAATACCAAACTACGTGGGGGCTGTGAAGTGAGCCATGGCAGACTTTTCATTTTGATTGGCATGCGTTTCAAGGTGTGAAGCGAGCCATGGCCGACTTTTCATTTTGCATGGAATCCGTTTCAAACTTTCAATTAACCACGGCAACGATACATTGGAAGACGTTTCAGATTTCATCTTTCATCAGGTATATCCAACGTTTCAGATTTCATCTTTCAGAGACGAGCCATGTCCAACGTTTTCCTGTATATCTTGATCTTGGATTTTATAAATATCAAGCAAAGATAAAGACTCGAACATAAATAAAATCTTGATCAGCGGGATAGTATGCTGCAGACTGGCAATGAACAGTATGAATGCCAATGCCAGGTTGGTTTAAATCATTGTCCTTTAATTGATTATTTGCCTATATTAATTATATGCCTCCGTCCAATTTTCATCTTCATTGATTAATGGTTGATGTGCAGACATAGGAAGTTATCGGGAAGAATGCAGGAAAGCCTTTCGGCTGAAGAGGATGACAGTGGGGTGGGGTTGTCTGCTTATTGCGTTACCCTTGACAATAATAATAATGAGATAGTGACGGGAGAGAAATTCTAATGACTATTTTCATATTCATCTGGAAAAGGTATATGCATTTTTATATTTTCTTTTCTGTTTCTCTATGTACAAAGACTACTCGTACTTAATCCAGATTTAAGTATCATTTCTATATCAAATTATTAAAGCTAATCCTAATACACAAGAAACTTGTTTTTTTTTATTTTTTTTTAAGACAAATAGAAACCTATATATAGTAGTTTGAAATTTATTTAGGTTTATATATGATGATTTGAAATATATAGATTTATATATGATCACAGGATAATGATTTTATTCAACAAATATTGAAAAAAAAGTTAACCATAATAAAAATAAAATGGGTATTATGTTGGGCTGGTGTTGACAGATAGCATCTCCAAAGTTGAGCTATGCAAATGTTGATCTTGATTTTGTATTTTACAAATCCAAACATACCCTTTCCTTTGGAGCAGATAAGTTGGGGAAGATTTACAAATGAATCACTATATCTGCAAGGTAAAGGTTGGAATTTAATCTAATTCCTGACATGCATCTCCAAAGTTGAGCTATGCAAATATTGATCTTGATCTTGTATTTTACAAATCCAAGCATACCCTTTCCTTTGGAGCAGATAAGTTGGGAAGACTTACAAATGAACTACTATATGTGCAAGGGACGGGTTGGAATTTAATCTAATTCCTGACATGCAGAGCTTTTTTTGGGTTTTAAATTTTGGAGTGAATTATTATTTTATTATAATTTCACATCTTTCTATCCATAATGATAGTTTTAATTTTTACATGAATTTTGAAGTATGTATTTTGAAATATGAATCATGCATATGTATAAGTTTTCCTCACTGGAATTTAAAATATGAAAAATTGAAGAGAATCAAAAGAGAAAAAAGAGTGTAGAATCAATGCCTTGACTTACATAAATCAACTAAGAAGGGGAAAAAGTTCAAAAAATGAGATACATAAATCAATTAAAAATGGGAAAAAGTTCAGTTCGTATATTTATGTTAACCCTATAGGACGGGTTCCCTATAAGTTGAATGCATTTAGATATTGTAAACTCTCATAAAACAAGGTGATATGGATATTTTTTTGTTCTATTTATAAAACTGAGTGCTCAGTAAATCAATTCATATACAAGAAATTGAATCAAAATTGTTCTGTGCTTGCCATTAAATATAGAAGTATCATTAAATAGAAAGATACAATGAATGGGTGCCTAAATAGCAAGATACAATATTTGGGTACTTAAAGAAAAACCTATTAAATGTACTCCTGAAGTAAACAGGGATGCAAGATATCTGAAGTAAAATGATGTTGATTCGGGTATATAAACCACTTTTATAATGTGGTTGTGCTAATATATATATACAAAGGCCTAAAAAATACGGTACACAACAATCCATATATGAAGTGGGTCTATACAAACTAATTGTCACAGGATCATAATTCAATCACAAAAACCTAATAATCCATTATTTAAAAAATTGAAATAAAAAATAAAGATTTTCATTTGAAAGCTTTCCATAGATACATTCTATCAATAAAAGAGGTTGGATCGATTTTCAATATGCTATCTATAGGTTCCATTGTTTTATGATTTAAAAACATTACTTTAATAGAAAAACAAGCACGAATAACATGCACCCAAAATCCAGACATCGTGGTCAGTTTAAAGGTGTTATGGGGGCATAGTCAGTAGCATTGCGGCCTAATGTTGTGGCCTAATCTCCGTCTCGACTCTCTGGCAAGCTCTGCAAATCCAGTCCAATGATTCACTCTCACCATAACAACTTTGATGAACTCCAATATCGTATCAATTGCCTATGTTGATTTTATCATGCGCCCAATCCTCAACTCGACGAAATATTACACACCTTTCGGTTGTCCAGGTTTCTTTGATTAGCTCGTATGGTTCTAGTAGCCATCTTGTGACAGGCTCATGGACTTACCATTTTGACATTCACTGCATTCACAGAGGATAAAGTGACTTTTAGTCACATAATCCGTTTCCTTGCCATTACAAACAACAATGATTAGCTTTGGAACAATGAAAGGATTATTGTTTTTATCCTTTAGACTAGTTTTCAGAGACAGTTGCTTCAACGTGCATTGAGAAAATGAATATTCAATAATATCTTGTAGTTGCTCACTGTTTATATTATCACAATCCGCGTGAACCCAAATGTTGCATTTCTTACATCGAACATAAATTTTTTTCGATGTGGGACTGATACACACCTTTTTGCAAATGCCACAGTATTGATTGTACTCGTACAACTTGCATCAGGTTGGACAGATCAACGCGTCATTCTTAGATGAATTAACCAGTTGTGTCACCTTAATAGACTGTAATAATTTTGTAGCTGAAAACTTTTTGTTACAACTGATGCATGTTGTTTCTTCTTCTCAATGTGTATATTTATCTTGCATAACCATATATTCAGAAGAAAAATTTACCACAAAGGCTTCCTCAGTTGCTTCAAGAAACTCACCCTTAAGGTGCTTAGAAGCCTTTTCCAACAATTTCTTCCTTTCATATTCCAATTCCTCCAAGATTTCCTAAAAGAATGGAACATCATTTTTTCTTTCACCCTTGCATATGGGAAATCCTAGTTCTTTTTCATGAGGAAAATCCTAACACACCATCTCCTAGAAACCCCAGATGGTCTGCATAGATTCTGGTGCCTCTTGCGATGGCTCGATAACCTTAGTAGGACAAGAAGGCGACGGCTCGATAATCTTAGCAGGACAAGCAGGGAAGTCGTTTCTCCTGTCAGACCTTGCCCAAACAATATCACCCACGTGAAACTGTTCCAGATGCATGCCCTCTGAACATTCAAACAGCATAAAATTCTGCAGAGGTGATGGCTTGCAAACCGTTAAATCATCATACTCCTTCTCGTTCTAATCTGCCTCTGTCACTGGCTTCTTCTTGGGTTCGTTAGTATTGATGATTCTCCACTGTTGATAGCTTTCATGCGCTTTGTTGGATTATTCCTGAATTTCCTTGATTCAACTACAAAGTCATGGAACCGGGCGGAAAGTGTCCCAGTTCCAAGTGCCCTGAAATGCTTTGCTCTCCATTATTTCCTCTCCAACAACTATAAAAATACAATTCCCATTTCCAGGTTCCCTGGAATGCTTTGCTCTCCATTATTTCCTCTCCAACAACTATAAAAATACCATTGGTTGGTACGGCAACCGATAAAAAAATGGTCAATTAGAGTAGAGAGATTTTAAAGCCCTCTGAGATCGCATAGTCTTGTATGCATTGTTGTATGACCGGCTAGCAGTAACAATCCATTCGAGCGAGCGTTTACAATACCATCATTCCATCATTCCACGCAAATTTTAGGTAGGTTTTTAGCCTGGTAAGCACTCATAACCATTTTATTTTTAGCATGGAGAATTCTAGGAAGAGGAACAGAGATCTGAGAGGCGAGAGCGGCGATAAGGAATCATTGTGGTATGGATTGCGCTATCGTAATAGCGACAAAGATGATGGGGCACCTGGCAATGTGAGGCTTCCGGCCCGATTCAGTGAAGTTGTAGTTGAATCAAGAAAATTCATGAATAGCCCAACAAAGGACATGAAAGGTATCAGCAGTGAAGAAAGCATAAAATTGAAAGGCCGAAGTGCTATAGTAGAGGTTGCAGGAATGATTAATACTAACGAACCCAAGAAGAAGAGGGAGAGAGAGGGAGATCAGAACGAGCAGCAGTATGATGATTTTAGGATTTGCAAGCCATCACCTCTGCGAATGTCATTTAAATGTTTAGAGGGCCTGCCTATGGAACAGTTTCACGTGGGTGATATTGTTTGGGCAAGGTCTAACACGAGAAACGACTTCCCTGCTTGGCCTACTAAGGTTATCAAGCCGTCGCAAGATGCCCCAGAATCTGTGCAGAGCATTTGGGTTCCTGGTAGACGGTCTGTTAATCTTTTCCGCATGATAAAGAGTTGGGACTGCCCATATGCATGGGTGAAAGAAGAAATTATGTTTCCTTTTTCGGAAAGCTTGGAGGAATTAGAATATGAAAGGAAGAAATTGTTGGAAAATGATTCTAAGCAACTTAAGGGTGAGTTTCTTGAGGCAATTGAGGAAGCCTTTGTGGCAAAATTTTCTTCCGAATATAGGGTTATGAAAGATCGAGATACACATCAAGGAGAAGAAAAAACATGCATTAGTTGTAGCAAGAAGTTTCCAGCTTCAAAATTATTAGTCTTTTAAGTTGAAACAACTGGGTAATTCATCAAAGAACAACGTTCATCTATCCACGCTGCTACAAGTTGTACGAGCACAATCAGTACTGTGGCATTTGCAAAAAGGTGTGTATGAGTCCTACATTGAAAAAAAGTTGGGTTCTATGTAAGTAATGAAACATTTGGGCTCATGCGAATTGTGATAATATAAGCAGTGAGCAACTACAATATATTATTGAATATTCATGTCTTCAATGCAGTCTTAAGCAACTGAGCCTGGAAACCGATCTAAAGGAGAAAAACAATAAGGCTTTCATTGTTCCAGAGCGAATTATTGTTGTTTGTAATGGCAAGGAAGCGGATTATGTGACTAACATTCACTTAATACTCTGTGAATGCAGTGAATGTGAAAATGGTAAGTCCATGAGTTCAATGGGAAAAACACATAGGCTCTAAGATAAAGAAATGGAAGCAAAGTATGAAGAAATGGAAGCAAATTTTTAGAGTCGGGGGTTTCAATTAGCGTCTCATTAATTGGCCAACAAAGCCTATGAAGCCGGGGCTCGTGGCCTTGGATTCTTTGGCCCAGAAGGGAAAATTCCATTCAGCAAGTGAGAGATAATTAACAAGATGGCTACTAGAACCATACGAGCTAACCAAAGAAACCTCTACAGCCAAATGGTGTTGAATATGCCGTCAAATTGAGGTGAAAGGCGTGCAATATGTCGTCGAATTGAGGATTGGACGCATGATAAAATCATGCATCTGCAATGGATGCGCTATTGGAGTTCATCAAAGTTGTTATGGTGAGAGTGAATCCCTCGACGACTGGATTTTGATTTGCACAGCTTGCCAAAGAGCAGAAATAGAGAGAGCGGAGACAGAGATTAGGCGATAATGGGTAGTGCCTTCAAAGCGATCATGGCATCTGGATTTTGGATTTTTGGTGCATGTTATTTGTGCTTGTTCTTCTAACAAAGTAATGTTTGTAAATCATAAAACAATCGAACCTGTAGATAGCATATTGAAAATCAATACAGCCTCTTTTATTGATGAAGGTATTTATGGCAAGCATTCAAATGTAAATCTCTATTTTTTATTATTTGTAAAAAAATAATGGATTATCAAGTTTTTGCGAAGTGTTTATCAATTTTTTCTATATTAAGGACGATGAAACATATAACATGGCAGGGTACCATATTTGTGAATAGTAATTAATTGCATCTTTGTATTTTTCTCACAAAGTTTAAATGTGCTTTTGTATTTCAAATTTATTGTTTTAAGACCATGGAAAATATATATTTATGAAAGTCCATATAATTGTGTTTTTATATTTATATTTCAAAGTTTAAAAATTACAATTATTTGCATGGTTGTGTATTTGTATTTTTATTTCAAATTTACCATTATAAGTTAATGGAAATGATATTTTTAGAAAATAACCTCTTATGTGTTTTAAATGAATTCATATCTTTATGAAATAACTCAGTTTTTTATTTAAATTATATTTTTATTTAATATAACTATTTAATTATAGGTTTGTGTTTTTTGAAATGGATAAATAACTAAAATTTGTTAATTATTAGAGGATATTTATAATATGAATAAATTGTGACTATAGAGTGGAAATGAAAATTAAAATAAATGTTTTTTTAATGTTATTTTTCATAATCATTTGGAAAAAAAACTATATATCTCCAAAGTTCATGATCTATTGGATCATTGACATTTAACTTTTTGCTGAAATGTGTATTTATTCAATCATTTTTCAATGCAATAAAAATCATGACAGATCATTGACATTTAGCTTTTTACTGAAATGTGTATTTATTTAATCATTTTTCAATGCAATAAAAATCATTGTCATAGAAGAATATTTTGATTAAATCAAAATATTTTAGATTGAGTAAAAGTGTATTAGAAATTTCAAACATTATCATCTCTACAATTATACAGTATTTGAGGTGTTTACCAATATCTATAAGGAATTGACCATTATTTTTAAAAGATCAGAAATAACAATTGTAATAAGTAATTCTGTAATTTTAATCTAATAATGCAATATGTATCTATATTTTTTTTATCCTACTTTAAGAATCTAAAAGTATAAATTTCATTCTATATTGAAATAGAAATAATTGTTTTTTCTTTTAATAAAAAGTGATCATAATTTTTATTATTGTAGGTTGTTATATATTTTTATATAGTGATAAAAAAGAAGCTAACATGTTTGAAATTCAACTCATAACACATGATTATACTAAACTTATCACATCCATATAAAGTTCCCACTTATTACTATATACTAACAAGATAATTTATTTAAATAACTTACTATCAATCACAAATGTGTTTATCCAAAACTATCTTGATAGAGCTTTGATATTTATTATCTTTTCTACTTTGTAATTATTTTCATAAAAAAATAGCTTGTGCACATGTACCTTATCCATGTATCATCCAGATAGTTTCCCATCTTGCTAGTGTGATTTTAAGGTGGAAACATCATTTTCCCTATATCCTAGCTCCACATGCATTTTCTCCACTTCACTCCTTTTCTCAACATATATTTCTCCCATATTCCCCATTTCCTCCACATTCTTCCATCTCCCACATCCCCACATTCTCCTTATCCCTTGTACCCTGATTATCTCTTGCTAACATGCATATGCAACATTCTTCTCTTATAAAAACTTGCAATTGCTAAATATAACTTATCATTTTATACAATGTAATTGTAATCTTAGTATATATAATTCATTAAGTTTAGTCTCATTTTTATTTGAATAATGGTTTATTCCAAGTTTCTTCATCAACATATTGAGGTTCATAAGTGACTGATACATATATATAAATGTTTAAGACATTTAAAACTATAGTGACATGTAATTATTTTGGAAGTTCAATGACATTTTCATTATCTTTTATCATCTTTAAAATTTTATAAGGATTATTTTTCTTCTACTTAACTAGACATACCTTAATCTAATGTATCAAATTTAAAGTACACCTTCATTTGCTCTCCAAATTAAAAAAAAAAAAAAAAAAAATTGTCTTTTATAGAGGTTTTCTTAAGCATTTAACTTTTCTATAATTTTATGTAACTTTTGTTTTACTTATCCTTAAACTTATTGTATAATTTTTGGAAGTTTGTTTTTGTATATTTACTAGTCTTCTCATCCATGGGAAACTCCACTAAATCCATAACCTCCTATAGATTCTTGAATCATGAATAAAATCCCTATTTACATGTAATTGTTCATGATTTTGTAAATGATTGGAACAATTGAATTCCAATTTATTGTCCATCTTGTGGCATAATGATTGTCAAAATTGACTAAAAAAATGAATGTCCCTATCGTTTATAATTATTTTGGTCATTTCATTTAAATTTGAAAAATGATTCAATTTTCTTAATATCTTCATTTTTCTTCTTGCTAGGAACAAAATGAGCCATTTTTTGAAATTTATCAATAATATAAAAAATAAAGTCATTACCTCACGTGCTCAATTAAATCGTAAGAAAAAGTATATACAGGGTATTTTTTTATAATGTCATGTAATTGTCACATTTTTCATAGAGAAAGAGGATGATAATTGTACTCTCTTCAAATGGAACAATGTCCATAGAAGGGATCGTGTGCTCTAGAACACACTCATGCTTTTGTTGGGTAAGAAAATGAGGCAGGAAAAATTTCTCGGCTCATTTATGTTTCCTCACAAGAGTACATGAAAGCTCTTAATGCAACAAGAAAAAATTATTGTATGGCTCGTCTAACTTTAGGAATAAATATGTGGAGGGGGTTGGGGCAACTAGATGATGGGAATTTATGATTGAAAGTGATTTGAGGAATGGGTTAGTGGTTAGGGAACTAGGATGAATGTGAAAAGGTTGTGGGGCCCTTAGGAAGAGGTATTGGAATAGGGATATTAGGGAATGGGTTTTGTTAAGACCTGAAATTGACATTCTCATTACACTATTATACTCTTCACCTATACCTTTTTGGCCCACCTAAAGCTTGAGTGAATGACAAGAATGCTACCAATTGCCAGTAATAAGGTCATACAGTAAAGTATGGTTAATTCATGCATTTTGTGCTTTATTGAGTTACGAAATTAAATATTTCATGTACTAATGCTCGATTTGTCATATGTGAATCTTTGACCTCTAGATGTCTAGCGTTCCTATACCAGCTCAGCCATCCGGTACCCCCGTGCCAAGACTGCTGCTGTGTGAATCCGGTACCAAGTACCAAAATAACATCTGTTGTGATCCGGTACCAACACGCACTATTATGATCCGGTACCAATGGCCACACTCTGTCATGATCCAGTACCACCGTTTTCACCCTATCGTGATTCGGTACCATCTTCCTGTTACGATCTGGTACTAATATGGAAGAACCTAATGCACTAAGTTAAGTGTCAGATCTCTCTAAAGTCAATTGGTGGATGTCTATTTGTTTTAGCAAGGCTATGATAAGAACAGTTTGTTAATTGCCTCATCCTCATGCACTTCGTGTCATGAGGGTGAGGCTAAAGATGTAACCGAATGATTAAACTTAACAACAAATTGATTTGCAAATCACTTCACCTCCTTGTGTTTCACGATTCAGACTATTAAATAGCCCTGGAAAGGATGGTAGAAGAGTAGGAGAGTTAGCATATCATCAATATGTAAGCAACGTATGATAGTACAGAACATATCCTGAGTGAATATTAATGGAGTGTTATTTTATCTCCATATTATGATTATCTATGATTAACAATGAGTTGAATTGTTAAAGAGAGTTTTGATTTTATGTTTTGAAGTGTAAGTGAGAGTAATGTGTGTGTTAAAATCAAGCTTCTTGTAGACTTCAATAGTTGACCTGTTCAAGTGGCAATGGCCGTCCGCCCAATAAAGGTTGGCCTCTTTGTAGATTAGCATTAGTATTTGTTTTCAGTAGTATAAACATTGAAGTAGCTAAATCTTTAACTCTGTTAGATGATAGCAGTGCATCTTAGATTATGATTTGCATTCTATAATTGCTTAGAGATCTTTAATTGCTCTATTTTTGCATATGCCTTGTTTCTGTTCTCATGAATTTGATTTCCTTGAGAGATCATAGCTATTAGTAGCAATAGTCAAAACTACCTGGATAAGAACTAGTGAAGTTCATTGTGAACCACAGCAGAAACAACATATTGACTATTGAACTACCCATGCTATGCTGGTTGATGTGTGATTTCCTTTCAGAAAGTGTGGATTGCATGATTAGTTTCCTGGGTCAGACATCAGATTTGATCTATCAAACCAATTCCATCTCATACTTGCATGTGCCATAATGGAATAGATAGCCTCTTTGTGAAAGACAACCAAAGTGCATTGTAGTTTTCTATTTTTATTTGTTTCCAGCAGACATAATCTAATTTGATTCTATACTCGTGACATTAGAAATTACCTTTCTTACTAGTGTCTTGTAACTCTGTTGATTACGAATCCCGTATTGATAATTAATGAGTGCATTATATTAGACATATATGTAGCACAACATTTTGGTGCTGTTGCCGGGGAGTTGCAAACGGGAGGAAGTAATTTTT
Source organism: Picea mariana (assembly GCA_032191745.1). Lineage (NCBI taxonomy): Eukaryota > Viridiplantae > Streptophyta > Pinopsida > Pinales > Pinaceae > Picea > Picea mariana. The sequence continues at coordinate 51,419 of JASDQU010104919.1, forward strand.
AGCTTACATTGTTTGCATAAATTTTAATTTTTTTAAAAGGCTGCTTGAAGGACGAGGATAAAACATTTAAGACGTGAGTGAAGAGCCATGTGGCCACTAGAGTGGGGTTCTCCGAAGCCATGTTGCCTTCTTACCTTCTAAATAGAATTAGGATTTCAATTCAGTTAAAGAATAAAATTTCCATTTTATGCATAGATATAGAGATAACAAAGGTAGATTTGTAAGCTCCAAAGATTCAAAAACAAACCCCCCCACTAATCCAACTGACACTGGTGCAGGAAAAATTCCACCAAAAGAAAATTCAAGGGGAGCCAATGAGGCTCCAGAAGGAGAACCTAAAATGAAAGAATCAGTATCGGGACAGGCAGAACGTGAGTCTGCTGAACATTTAAGAGACACAAAAAATCCAGTTTCTAAACCATCCATCAGTAGAATGGTAGAAGAAGAAGGAAATGTAGCTACAGAGACTGAAACCTTTGGGTTTCCAATATTGGATATTTCCAGAAACATCAGCATGAAGAATATCCCATTATCATCGTCACCCACTTTCAGAGGTATGTCAACTGAAGATCCAGATTTATTTTTATTCGAATTTGACATATTATGTAGAAGCTGTAACTACTCAGACGATGCCCAAAAACTTAAGTTTTTTCCTGCTACAATGAAAGATTCAACCTTAATATGGTTCATGAGATTAGGAGAAAATACAATCCTTTCAGGGGATGAAATGAAAGACACATTTTTACGAAAATACCAAGACTATTGTAAGGATAATGTTAAAAATGGCATTTTTAAAATGTATCAAATAGAAGATGAAAGTCCTGAAAACTACTTAGAAAGGTTCTTATACAACTATCAAAACTCAAAACTATTCACCTCAGACCCAGCTGTAGTAAGAACTGTATTCTTGAAAGGTCTTAGGGATGATTGCATAGAAGTTTTAAACTTGTTGAGTTCAGGAGATGTACACCAAAAACCTTTTTAAGAAATTGCAGATTATTGTAGGAGATACTCAAGAGGACAAGCTAAAATAGGCAAAGGACCAAGAGATCCTTTTAGCAGAAATACAAAACAAAGTTCAGGGATTGTCACCAGAACTGAGTTAGGAAACTTATTTGAAAACTTTAAAACATACATCTTGAGCACAATAAGTAACCAATTAGATACTCTAAAACTGAAAAAGAAATAAGAAGAATATGCTTTAGAAACATTTTGTCATAGATGTCGAAAGAAGCACAACAATGAAAGAGAATGCCCATTAAATGTCATAGAAATCTACAGTCTATGTACACTAGAACACCCCACATCTGAGTGTCCAACCTTGCTTGAACTACAAGCCATGTATAGGGGAGGAGGAGTCTCACAAGAACAACCATACGCTTCTAGAAGACCTTGGAGAGCCCAAAATCCCATTACAATTTATGATCCTAATACACAATATCAACAACAACAATGGGGTCCTTCTCCAATGACTTATACACAATGGACACCTCGGCAAACTAAGCCTTGGAAACAAGGTTGGAGGGGATCTATGTATGGAAATCCCTCTTACCTTACATATCCACAGTACCCTACAAACATTTCCCAATTACTACCTAGATTCAACCCACCACAGATGCAAGCTTTACTCCCACCTCCTATACAACAACAATTTACAACCCCCTTGAATCCTAATCAACAGCAGCAAGTATCTATAAATCCCAATCAACAACCACAAAACCAAGATGCCCATAATCCACCGAGACCAACAACAATCCCTGCCCAGCCAGTCCCTAACCCGAATAATCAACCCACCCACTCTGTGCAGAATAAAATAGTTCAAACCTTTCCCACCTATGAAATTCAACTATGATCAGGGAAAGTTGTAAACCAATCAAATCCTGCAGTAATAATTCAGGAACAAAATAATAATCATTCTGAGGAGGAAAACAATCAAACCACCCCTATAGAAGAAGAGGCCTCTCCTCCTATCCCAATCACTTCTCAGTCTATACGAGTACCCCAACAAATTAATCTCCCACCTTACACTGAAAGACTGTTAGTGAAGAAGCCTGACCCACCCTTGCACGGAGATATAGAAGATGAATTATGAAATGTGTGCATACAAATACCTCTGCTATAAGCTATTAAGGATATCCCTATTTACGCCAAAATTATAAGGTATATTTGCATTAAGAAACTAGGAAGGAAGAAGAGGGAACCTCCCCTTGTTCAGGTAGTGGGACAATTATCTGAATTTATTTCTAAAATGCCATACAAATATAATGACCCTGGAAACCCAGTTGTCACTATTGAAATTAATGGCATTTCTCTACCAAACACACTCATTGATTTGGGTGGATATATTAATGTAATGCCCTTTGAAACTATGCAAAAGCTCCAAATCAATCAGCTAAGACCAACCCAAACCATGATTGAGTTGGCAGATAAGTCGTTCATTAGCCCTGCAGGAAGTCTAGATGATGTCACAGTCACCCTAGCTTCTTGGGAATATCCAGTAGACTTTTTAGTTATCTATTCTAAATCATCCTCCAAACCAATACACCCTGTGGTTCTTGGCCACCCTTGGCTGGCCACAACAGATGCCTTTATCAGTTGTCGGTCTGGTGAGATGACTATATCCAGTGGCACACATAGCCAAAAACTTGTCCTTTTCCCTCCTGCCCAACTGGCACAGAAAATACCTATTTGGTTATAAAACCCTTATGGAGAGGAAGATTGCATCAGATCTCTGTTAACACTTGAACAAGTAAGAGGAATACAAGAACAATCAAATGAAAAAGTATTAAGCTTATTTTTGGCTGACACAAATTGCATTGAATACCCAAGATCTTTTGGAGAATTGTCACATATTTTTAGTTCCGAATTTCAACAAACTTAGCACCCTGATATCACTCAATTATACACTTTATCACCAACCTCCTCAGATAAGGAAGAAACTACTGAACTTGTTGAGATTATCCCAGGAAAACCTTTGTATATCAACTCTAGATTGGAACCAGAACAAAAGACACAAGTGATTGAAATGCTCCAAAGACAATTTGATGCCTTTGCATGAGATTATGCAGACATGAAAGGCATTCACCCCGACAAATGCACACATCATATCTACACTAATGATAAAATCAGACCAGTGAGACAGCCTCAGCGAAGGATGAATCCATCCCTTAAATATATTGTAAAAGAGGAATTGCAAAAACTCCTTCGAGCCAATCTCATATACCCCATTTCAGATAGTCAATGCGTATCTCCACTTGTCATAGTTCCCAAGAAAAATGGTAAGTGGAGGATATGTGTATAATTCTGGGATTTAAACAAAGCCACCCATAGGGATTACTTTCCCTTACCATTTATTGATCAGGTGTTGGATACCCTGTCCGAAAAGAAGTATTTTTTGTTCTTGGATGGGTTTAGTGGTTACAACCAAATGCAAATAACACCCGAAGACCAAGAAAAGACCACTTTCACGTGCCCTTGGGGCACATATGCTTATAGGGTTCTCCCTTTTGAACTTTCCAATTCCCCATCCATTTTCAAAGAGTCGTCCTAGCCATTTTCTCTGTCTTGACCAATGATTGTGTGGAAGTCTACATGGATGACTTTACAGTCCGTGGACAAGACTTCTAGGAAGCATTGGCCAGTTAAGAAAAAGTCTTGATTAGGTGTAAGGAAACTAACCTTTCCTTAAGCAATGAAAAATAAAAAATGATACTCACTGAAGGTATTCTTTTAGAACATCACATTTCCCGTTCTGGCATGAGAGTTGATCTGACAAAAAATTATATCATCACACAAATCAGAATACCTTCCTCACAAAAGGAAGTCTGCATCTTTTTAGGACATGCTGGCTACTATAGAAGATTCATTCCGAATTTTACAAGCCTAGCTACCCATTTATTTAAATTATTATCTAAAGAAGCTGAATTTAAGTGGGATGATTAATGCCAAATATTTTTTGAAATTCTAAAATAGAAATTGTCAACTACCCCTGTATTAAGAGGACCAAATTGGTCCCTTCCTTTTCATATTTGTAACGATGCCTCAGACACAGCCCTTGGGGTAGTCCTTGGACAAAGAGAAGATCAAATGACATATGCTATTTACTTCGTCAGTAAAAATCTGTCTCCAGCTGAAGTTAATTACACGGTCACAGAAAAGGAATTGCTAGCTGTAGTCCATGCTATCAATAAATTTAGACAATATATTATAGATATCAATCTTTTTTACACACTGATCATTCAACCATCTGATTCTTAATGAACAAACCTATATCAAATCCCAAAGTTACAATATGGCTTTTATTATTACAAGAGTTTAATATCATTATTATTGATAGACCTGGTAAAGATAATCTTTTGGCTGATTTCTTATCTAGAATGATTCACCTGGGAGATAATGCACCAATAGAAGATACCTTTCCTAATGAAAATTTATTTTCTATTTCTACATTCACTCCGTGGTATGTAGATGTCGCTAACTATCTTGTGATAGGGAAGATGCCTCAGAAATTGTCTCCTAGAGAAAAACAGAAAGTAATTCAACTAAGTGAAAATTACATGTGGCATGATGATTGCCTCTACAAAACAGGACCAGATTTGGTGATCAGGAGATGTGTAAGGGAAGATGAAATTCATGATATTTTACAAGCCTGCCATGATGGCCCTTATGGAGGACACTTCACAGACAAAAGGACTGATTACAAAGTTCTGCAATCAGGTTACAACTGGCCTCATATTTTCAGAGATGTTAAAACCTATGTATCCAATTGTGATGAATGTCAATGAATGGGTAAGCCTACTACATGAGACCAAATGCCACTTCAAGCCTAGGTAGTCATTGAACCATTCGAGAAATGAGAATTATATTTTGTAGGGCCCATTAACCCTGCATCTAAAAATAAAAAGTATATACTTGTATGCACTGACTATGTGACTAAATGGGTTGAAGCAAAGGCTTTATTGGCTGCAAGTGAACAATCAGTGGTAGATTTCCTTTTTAATGATATCTTTACTAGGTATGGTGTATCGCAAGAAATTATGATTGATCAGGGAACTCAATTTACCTCTCATCTAGTCAAAGCTATTACAGAACAATACCAAATCAAACACAGGAAATCTACACCCTATCATCCACAAGAAAATGGACAAGTAGAATCCACCAACAAAGTTATTGAGTCCATTCTTACCAAAACAGTACAGTTGCACCATAAGGATTGGGATGACAAATTATTAGAAGCCTTATGGGATTATAGAATCACCTAGAGGAATACAACAGGACATACACCCTATGAGTTAGTGTATGGGAAGCAGGTGCTTCTCCCCATAGAATTTTAGATCAAAACCTTTAGGACTGCAGTACAAGTTGGCATGAACTTGGATGAAGCCCAACAACAAA
>JASDQU010104919.1:82206-120970 GCA_032191745.1 Picea mariana
TCCAGCTACGCTTTTGTCCTACCAATCATGGATTGTCCATAGTGGTGATCCCTTCCGTCCTTTTTCCCGGTGGCGTCTCTTATGATCATGATGATTCATCCTTTATCCCTGTGCAGATCCTTGCTCCTGCTCGGTTGAGATCCTATTGTGTTGCTCTTTGTACCTTTACTTTGGCTTGGAGGATCGATTCTGAGCCAAGTCTCTCCCTCATGCCTTACGCCACTTTTTGCATGCATTTTTCCGTCTGTGCTTTCCCCATAATTCTTTTTGTCGCAAGGGTATTGTTGTTGTACCCCCGCCAACTGTTTATGATGATCCTGCATGGTATTGGTGATCGAGTGTTCGACCATCGTTTCTTTCCTGGGTCCTGCTTACCTTCCGCCAGGCCTTGCATTTCCCTTCTTGATGTGACCTTCCTTGTTTATCCCGCCTTCACGGTCTTTTTTTTCTAAGTGGATGCAGTCTATTCTGAGTTGGTCAGTCGGGAGGCTGAGCTAGGTAGTGTCTAGTTCCGACCCTTCCTTGCCTACCCCCTCATTGGATAATCTGTCTGCCAGGCCATTCGATGACCGACGAACTCAACGCAACACCACTGTGTTCAAAGTTTTTAAATGCTCCTGGATTTTTTGTAGGGAGAGAGCCAGGCGCCAGTGTCTCTGAACCTTGCCCACTCTAGTACCATTCTGGAGTCTCTTTTCCATATTGATGACTAGAGTGGAGTCACCTTCCACGATAGTGTTTGTCATCCTTTCACGCATAAGGATTTCAAGGCCAAGCTCCAGGGCTCCAAATTTCACTACGTTGTTGGTTGAGTTCCCCATACTCCCAACATACAGCTTGATGATGTTACCATCACTATCTCTGATCACCCCTTCCATCCCTGCCACTCCTGGGTTTCCTTTTTCCGCCTCGTCAAAATTTAATTTGAGGAACCCTATCGGTGGGGGGGGTGCCCAGTTGTGGTCTCCTAGTTGGAGTTGCGGAACCCACCCTACTGTTGCGCCTGTCTTTTAGGTGGAAGAAATATAGGATGAGGGAGTCCTGATCTATGAGTTGTGTTGTTTCCTTCTTACAGTTGCGGCTCTACACCATTTCTCGTATTTGTGAGATAATTGTCTCCTTGAGCTTTCCCTCTGGTAGGCTTTCATTCTTGAAGATGTGTCAATTCCTCTCCTTTCAGATTGCCCAGATGATCATCCCCAGCGTTAGGTTCCAACATAGGTTCACCTTTTCATTTTCGTTGTAGCTCTCCTTCCAATTATTTGTTGCGCTGATGCTGCCTTGGATTCTATTGGACTGGCGGTAGATGCCTGCCGCCCAATCCCATAGCTCTGATGTGTAACTGCACTCATCGAGTAGGTGATTGGTTGTTTCCTCCTTATTTTGACAAAGATAGCACCAAGATGGGCCTATGTTACCCCTTTTCCCATGTTAGAATACGATTGTGGAGAACTAACCATTTGAACATTTTGATTTTTGGCCATTGGGGGCTGCTCCAGATCTTTCCCCACTGTTGCGCTGGGTCCTCTGGAACCCAGTCCGTGATGTAAAACCATGCTTCTTTTAATTTGAATTCCCCACCATTTTCCCCACCCTAGCTTAATTGGTTCTCGTCCTTTGAGATTGCAATTTTCCTTTTCCCCAATTCCTCTTCCACCTCTTTCGCTAGAGTTGCGATACAGTCTCTATTTTGTGGATCGAGCTTGTCCTAGGTCCTCCATCTGTCGCTATCATTTCTTGGCTTCCAGTAGTGATGGATTGTTGTTTTTCCTTGCACAATCATTTCCTATTGTAGTTCCTCCCTATCCGGATTTTCCATTCTGGGTTCCTGTTGCCAAGCATCCTCCCAAAATCTGGCAGTTTGACCATTTTTGACTTCCCATAAGTTGTGTTTATGAATCCAATTCTTATTGCGCCAAGCGAGATTCCATATGGATGATCCCTCCCTTGTTCCCATGAGTCAGATTTGGTCTTGATCATTTATGTTTGGGGCATACTTGGGCTTCCATAGGTTTTCCATGGCACTGATTTGTCCTTGACCCATCTCCACCAAAGTTTTGCCCGGTAGGCTTCGTTGGTTACTTGTGGGTCTTGTAACCCCAAGCCGCCTTTTCCTTTTGGTCGACACACCTTATTCCAGGCTACTAGGGCCCACTTATTTTTATTTTCATCACCTCTCCATAGGAAATCTCTTTGAATGGTTCTTATATTTTGAAGTATTCCTTTGGGAGCCGAGAACACTAACATCATATATGCCGAAATTTCTTGTAGGACCGCTTTGGTTAGGATAAGTCTCCCTGCCAGGTTGAGAGCTCTGTAGGTCCAATTTTTTACCCTCTCCTGTAGTTTGTTGATCACTCCCTCCCACATTGCCATTTTGCAAGCTCTGTCTGTCAGGGGGATTCCCAAGTATTTCATTGGGAGCATTTTGCGTTCAAACCCCAGAATGTTGGCTAGGTTCCTTTGGATTGTAGGATTAGTGTTGAAGAAATAGATCTTGGATTTGGAGTGGTTGATCTCCGCCCCAAAGGCTTCCCCAAAGTATTCTAAATTCTTTTATAGGTTTTTTCTTCCTTGACCGTGGGTGTGCCATGGAGAAGGGTTTCATCAACGAACTGTTGGTGTGTGGAGGTTGGACAATCTTCAAAGGGTTTGATTCCTTTTAGATCCCCTGCTGCAGTTGCACTTTTTATGCTTCTGTTGAGCCCTTCCATAATTAGAATGAATAAGAAGGGAGACAACGGGTCTCCTTGTCTGATGCCTCTAGAGGGCCAGAAGGGTTTTGCTGGGGCTCCATTATTAATGAGTGATTATCTTGTCGTTGAGACTATATTGACAATCCAGTTGATCCAATGCTGTTCAAACCCAAAGGCTTCCAACGTTTTGGCCATATAGTGCCAGCTAATCTTGTTGTAAGCCTTCGCCAGGTCGAGTTGGATTATCATCCCCCCTCTCCTTTGGATTTTAAGAGTGTGTATAAGTTCATGGGCATGGATGATGTTATCCAATATTTCTCTTCCTTCTACGAAACCCGCTTGCTCCTCTGAAATCAGTGTGGGTAGGAATGGTTTAAGTCTATTGGCTATGAATTTGGAGATTATCTTGTAAACAACATTGCATAAAGATATCGACCTGTAGTGATCTAGGGTCCTTGCTTCATTTTATTTTTGGATTAGCATGATCATTGTGGCATTTAAAGCTTTCAAGATGGAGGCCGAACGTCCCCATAAATATCATGTTTAACCACTTCCCAACAGGCTTTGAAAAATTCCACTGTGAAGCTATTTGGGCTTGGGGCCTTTCCATTAGGCATCTCTTGGATCACTTGGTCGATTTACTCCTTTGTTATGGGTTTGCTTAGATTGATGTTTTGTTCCTCTGTGACCATCCTAGGGATGTGATGAGTTATCCTTTGTATGACCTCAATTCTATCTTGGTTGGGTTCCTGGGAAATCCTCTGGAAGTGATTGACCAATGTATTTTCAATTTCCTTGTGGGATTCTCTTTTGACCCCATCCCGATCCCTAATTTTCAAGATTTTTTTGTGGGTCTTCTTGCAATGGTGGTTCTATGAAAGAATTCAGTATTCCACTCCCCTTCCTTTAGCCACCTGATTCTGGACTTTTGGCGCCAAAGCGTTTCTTTCTACTGACATCTTGCTTCCCATTCTTGGGTCATTTGGATCTCTTCTCTTTTCCGATCCTCTGTGTAACCCTCGACTATGTAGAGTTCCTGGAGTATCCTCATTCTATCCTCGATATTTTTTTTCTCTGGGTTTATGTTCCCAAATATTTCCTTGTTCCATTCTTTGAGTTTGTGTTTGATGTACTTGAGTCTCTTATAAAATTTAAACATCCTTTTCCCTTGATCCGGTAATTCCTCCCGCCACCATTGGTTGATGTGCTCCTTGAAGGTGGGATTTTCAATCCAGAATTCCTCAAATCTAAAAGGTCTGTTCTTCGGAGTGGTTTGGAATTTTGCTTCCAATTGGATTGGCCAATGATCTGAGCCCCCCCAAGGAAGGATGCTACAATCTAAAGTTAGTCCCTACAGAATGATGGATTCCGACACCAGGAATCTATCTAGCCTTGTAGCTACTTGGTAGTGATTACTTCGTTTGTTAATCTAGGTGAACTAGCCATTGTTGGTTCGGATGTCTACCATCTCCATTGCATCAATGAAGCTAAGAATTCCTCTGCATCTCTATCCAGTCTCCTGGTGCCCCCTTTTTTCTCCACAAGTGTCGTGATTATGTTGAAGTCCCCTGATAAGATCCAGTGGAGGTTGTGGGATCCAGCCTTTATATTTTCTAGGTCTACGAGCATTCTCTTTTTTTCCTCTAGCCTCTGGGGACCATACACATTGGTGCATATAATTGTCTCGGTGTTGCCTATGATTTTCATGTTAATCGAGAGTGTGTGTCTCGTAGCTTCAGTTGCTAGTAGGTTCAGTGATTGTGGGTTCCATAAGGTGAGTATGTCGCCTGTCCTCTGTTGGCCTTTGACAACCAACATCTGGTACTTGCTCCATTGTTTTTTACTGATTGTTTCCATTCTGTCTACATTGCATTTTGTCTCTTGAATGAAACAGAGGTTACGTTGTTCCTTCCTCAGTCTATTTTTGAGTATTCTTTACTTTTGTGGGATTTTTAGGCCTCTTATTTTCCATGTTATAATATTCATTTAAAAATGTGGGGGGGAGTTGGGAAAGAGTTTTTTGATCTTACCTGAATTTATCAGCAAGGCTCCTAGTTCTTGTAGGGATATGTTGTTTGATTTCCTGCCTTTCTTACGCCTCGTCTGCTTGTGTGAGTGTTGTGGTTTTCCCTCACCTACTTTGATTCCCAGGTGTCCAATCTCACCATGCGTATGCTTGATCCCTCTATATTTTTCTTCCTCCCTTAGAAGGAAAAGGTATTGGATATGATCTAGTTGCTCCGCTGGCACATTGTCTACTCCCTGCTTTTTCCATTGCTCCAGGATGTTCGGGAGATCTATTCCTTCCCATTCCACAATGTCTCCAAGATCAGGATCTTCCGTGCCTACCTCATTTGGTGTCATCTCTGAATCTCCGTCCGCCTCCTGCATTGGGGTATTGACATCTTCGATTCCTCCTTCCATAAGAATTGCACTACCTCCCTGTTCTCTCTTATTGCCTAGAATATCAATGTTCTCTTGTGTTGCTTGTTCCTTAGCTAATCTATATTTTGTATTTTCCTTTTCTCCTCCTTCCCCTTGGTTAGCTCTGTTCCTTCCTTCTGGTCTAGTCCCGGCTTCCGGGTTTCTTTCTGTTGGGGTTTTGCTTGGTTTCTTGTTTGTTCTGTTTCTATGGTTCGGTTTTAGAAAAACCGTCCTCATCCTGCTGTGCTTTGGTGTTTTCCGTTTTTTTTTTTTATTGAGTGGAAATTATCTGATTAAGTGCCCATGTTCATGGCATCTTCTGCATCTGAATGGGATCTGCTCGTAATCAATGCTTTGTATCCATTCCTCATCCCTGAATTCTAGGCTTATGGCTTCCGGGAGTGCCCTCAACAAATCTATCTCTATGCAGATCCTTGCATAGGATGTATATCTCCATTTTAGGGTTTCTTTCGATGTATTAACATATTTTCCAAGTTTGTTTCTGATTTCTTTGAAGGTGGAAGACAACCAATAGTCTAGCGGTAAGGAGTAAAACCTCAGCCATAATGGGACATTTTTAAAGGTTTCTTTCTCTGGGAAGAATTTTTCCTTCCACTACCGAATGTACAACCCTGCTGAGGTGTGGAAATAAGGCCCCCCCTCAAAGGCTTTATCCCTGTCCTCTAGGTTCATGAAGACTGCCGTGAAAAATCCTTTTGAACCCAGGTGGAGTTCCACCTCTCCACTTGGCTTCCATTGATATTTTATCTAGTTGCGCAGCATTCTTTCTGTGGACCACAACTCCATGAACTTGCATATTAGTGCACGTGTCTTCCTCTGGTCCCGATAGAGTTGCGTTTGTGGGTCTTCTAGTATAACCTTGGGTATCATTGTTGTTTTAGGTTTGCATGGGTTGCGCCCATCTGCCCCACTGGGGTTTGTTGGCTCCTGTGCAACCTTTTGGTTTTCTCTGGTTTCCTCCCCCACTCGATCCCTTTTTTCCTAGTTGCTCTCCTAGTTCTTTTTCGATCTTGATCCCAAGGTGCTCATCAATGGTTCTTTGAAACCAACGCCCCGTGGGCCTTTCCCCTTGTCCACCACTACCAGGTTGTATGATGGGGTTCCATTCCCGCCCCCTTTGGTAACCATTCTGTACTCTATTGAGACCGCGACTTTCAAACCCTAGCTTGCGCGACTGTCCAACTGTGTTTTCAGATTTTTATTTCACATTCTTATTCATACATCATAATTTCATTAATAATAATAAATGATGATAAAGTGAGAAATATTTATAAAGAATAATCAAGATATTTCTTCTAGACTCCATTAGCATCTTTACGCAAATATGAAGAAAATCGTCTCCAATATTGGCCTCGATAGACAAATAACCGTTTCCATAGCTTGAATGTGCTTCACCAATTTCACTCAATTGGACTTGTAAGTAAGAAAGCTTTGTATTTGTTATTTCATAATAGATTCAAAACGTGTTGTGAATCCTTAAACAATTTCGATACAATGTATATTTAAAGTATTTATTTGTATTTTACAAGTATTGAGATGAAACTAGTAAACTCAATATAAATATATTTTTAAAGAAATATATCTTTTTGATTCATCATTAAAGTTTTTTTTTTCCACGGAAAAAAGTGTAATTGTATTCATCCGAAGAGAACCAAATTACATTATGTGGGTGCCTTATGCACGACCCAATCATGGGTAGATAGATCCCAAAGGGACAAAAAAGTTGGCTGGAAAGCCACAAAGAAAAAATAAAAAACAGGAACTGGAAAAATAAACCCCAAAGAAACCGAAAATCCTGGATCAAGAGGTCCTGCCAAAGAAATAAATCCAGAAAAGCAATCCCAACAAAGCCCTGGTGGCTGGAAGGACCAGTTCAGAGAGGTATGAAAACCCTCACTACGGTAGAATTAGAAAGCAACAACATTGAAGTAGACCACAATCAACAGAGAAGTTCAGAAACTGCACGCCCTCTCCAAGGACCTCAAGGTGCCACACACACAACACCGCATGCCTAAGTATAGGACCTCAAAGCTCTGGCATAACCCTCGCCAAATAGGAGGAAAACCATCGACATCCACCAAAAGGAGCCATAATTTAGCATACATCAAACCTTGAACAACCAACGAAACTAGAGAGAGGAACCACAACACTAGGAGCAGAACAAAGCGAGAGATCCACACACCAAGACCCAAACTGAGATCCATGCACCCACAATGAATGATCCATCACATGAAGGTAAAAATGTAGAAGGAAACCCCAAGAGACCCAAGCCGAGAGCAGGCAGACAAGATATCCTCCAAAGAGAACCCAGAAGCAGGCTGTACCAGGTCTAAGAGGGATACAATCCTCTCAAGAATAATAGAGGGACCAAAAACTCCAAACCCTGGCCGAAAAAATATGAAACTCGGCATTCAAACTTGGAAACCATGAACAAGAAGCTCATGGTATGCATCAAACCCTAACAATGACCCCAAAACTATAGAGGGAGGTCGGATGGAGACACCTCAAATGCCTAAAGGAAAAAAAGAGGAAGCCTCATGGAGATAAAAAATCACCTTCGTCCAACAGAATACTTGATCTGTGTAAAAGAGATGGATCTGATTAAAAAAGAGTCGAGACGAAATCTCAACAACACCCAGAGAAACTCACCAGCAAAATAAAATATCCAACCGCCATAATAAAACTGCCTCGTCCAAGAAGGAGGGCTCGATCTGCAACAACCAAAGAGAGAAAACTCCTTGCAACATTAAAATCCGGAAAAAAGGCACCACAAAAATGAAGGAAACCGTGGTGAAGAGTCTTCGATGGAGAAGGATGGCAATCATTAGTCTGAGAACCTACCCTGCATGCAAACNAAAAAAAAAAAAAAAAAACACAGGGTTTGTAGCTGGGAAAACCCTAGCCGCAAACCTCCTCCCTTTCCAAATTTTTTCGTATGGAATATCCTACAAGAAAATTGAAGGACATGGGGGTGGATTTGATCCATTTATGTGTGCACGGGTCACGATATCATTTAATATAATATCTCTGGGTGCAACCACACGTTCGACCACTACCTCAAGGTTTCCCCATCACTTCAAGTTAGTCCCTCACGAGAATTGAACCTTGCCCAATGGTGAAAAGCTCCTCGCTTTCCACTCAAACAATTTGGAGGACATGGGGGTGGGCTTTGATCCAGTTATGTGTGCATGGGTCACGATATTATTTAATATAATATCTTTGGGTGCAACCACACGTTCGACCACTACCTCAAGGTGCCCCCATGGCTCCAGGTTAGGCCCTCACGGGAATTGAGCCTTGCCTAACGGTGAAAAACTCCTCTCTTTTCATCATTGGATCCAACCCCTTTGGGCTATTCATCATTAAAGTTGAGTAAGTAAACATCACAAAAAACTTTAGATGAATTATACAACATTTAAATTGTTTCAAAGTATTGAATTTATTTGAATCACAGGAGGATCCATAAATATTCATAAAAATTATATTATCTTTCATGTGTTAAAATCCAATTAAAAGAAGTATGGTAGTAAATCTTATACTTAAGTTAACATAGTAATGATAAAGATTTTGGTTTTTATAGTAATTAATGATTTGAATTTACTAGAAAACACAAACATAGACTCTAAAGGTGAGTTCCTAATTTCCAAGTAAGAAGCTTCTACCAAGTAGGCATGTAACTCATAAAACAAGACTTGGGTTTATTATATTAATAAACATTAATATTGTTTTATTAATAAATGTTATTATTGTTTAATCGTTAATATTTTTTTATTAATTCAATCAACTTTGCTTTATCACATTCACCATTTTCAATGCCCTCTTCCATTTTATCCTCCTACCATTATATATCCAAGATGGGATTCATGAACCTAGATCCATCACTTGAGGACGTAATCCTTAGTCTTTCACAAATATTCTCAAGTTTTTCAGAATAACCAGAGTTCTTACTAATGTTTTTACCTGCTAAAACCGTGCAACTCAAGATAAATAGAAACAATAAACTGGTTGTGTTTTCCTTTAACAAGTGAAAGTTACAATCTTTTAAATAAAAGGAATGATGCATTATTATACTTGCCGAAGACATGTATATAGAAATCAATATGCATTGACTCAGTATTAGTTTTCTTTGACTTATTCAATATTAGCAGTTTAACCAAAGTTTTAACAAAAACATCTTATTTTAAATTATTTATAAAAATAATTCTTGATTTCTTATTGGATAGAAATGTAGATGTCTTATTGCCGTGAAGACGGAGCTAACATTAGAAAATGAAAAATCTCATTCACTAACATTTAATATACATTCAATCTTGCAGAGACATTTGGCAAAGGCGCTCTTAGATCAAGGAAAATCTTGCAGACTTCCTCTAAAGGCGACATACACCGAAAAAGGAAGGTAAGGTGGCAACACTTAAGGTATCTGCAACATGCAAGCAAAGGAAGGTAAGGTGGCAACGCTTAAGGTATCTGCAACATGCAAGCTCTGACATCTGGCATCTACAAGTGAATATGATATACCAGTTTTTTCCTTCGCTGCCACTGATCCAACTCTCACATCATATGAATACCCTTATTTTATCTGTATGATCCATAGTGATGTTTTTCAGATGGAAGAAACTACAACTTTTGTGAATTCTTATGGTTGGAGAGAAGTTGCTGTTGTGTTTATAGATGACGACTATGGGAGAAATGGAATTAATGCATTAGGGGATGCTCTAGTAAGTGTGGGCGCCGAGATTACCATGAAGGTTTCCACGACTCCTGGAGTTACCAAGAGAAAGATGGGTAATGTCTTGGCAAACTTGGCATTAATGGATGTACGAGTTTTTGTAGTCCACATGTATTCAAATACTGGTCTTCAATTTTTTTCTAAAGCCAAGGACATTGGAATGTTGAGCGCTGGCTTTGTCTGGATAGCCACATAATGGTTATCTTCTGTTTTAGATTCTCTTCCACTGGAAGAAGACAACATGAAGTCACTACAAGGGTTAATTAGCCTGCGTCCACATACTCCAAATTTAGGATGACGGGCTGTGTTGAGACAAAGATGGAGAAAATTACAAACAACTAATATGGTTAATGTCTCCTTGAATGCATTTGGACTGTATGATTATGACAATATATTGATGATTTCCCATTCTATAAATGCCTTCTTGAACCAAGGAGGAAAGATCTCTTTTGCAGAACAATCTATGCCATCAAGTTCTGGTGGAAGCGATTCAAAGCTAGGAGCACTAAAGCTCTTTGAAGGAGGAGCACAGTTACGAAAGATAATCCTAAAAACTTATTTGAACGACATTGCAGGTCTTGTACAGATAAACAAAAATGGGGACTTTGAGATTATCAATATAGTTGGTAAAGACTTCCGCAACATTGGTTACTGGTCAAAGCGAATGGGCTTATCAATTACCCCTCCAGAAAATACAACTAACAGTGATAATCAATCTCATATAAATCCAAAACTCTCTGATATCATATGGCCTGGTACTAAAAGCGGAACAATGCCACGAGGTTGGGCAAGTGGCAAGCAACTTCTAATTGGTGTACCTAGAAAGGCAGGGTTCAAAGAGTTTGTAAATGTGACAATAGTATAAGGTAGCAGCACGGTGAACGGATATTGTATTGATGTGTTTGTTTCTGCAGTGGAATTGCTTTCTTACACGGTCCAATACACATTTAGATCTTATGGAACAAGGAATTCTGCTCCCAATTATGATGATCTCGTGGAGTAGGTCGCTTTACAGGTTGGTATTTGTTAAAATTTAATGACGCTTATGTTAGTTGGTAGCCTAATTGTTCATGTGAAAATGTGTTTACCCTAGGAATAATCTAACAATTATTCTTGTAGAGCCTTGGATAAATTATCTTGTAGTCTGAAAAATAAGTATATGCATGCTACTTCAGTGCAACTAATCCTAGTTAAACTCCTGCATAATTTTTATGCAGTCATAGGAGACATTTCAATTGTGAAAAATCGGTCGAACATTGTGGACTTCACACAGCCTTATGTAGCAACAGGCCTCGTTGTGGTGGTTCCTGTAAAAGAAATAGATTCCAACTCATGGGCTTTACTGCATCCATTTCCAACAGAGATGTGGTGTATGACTGCAGCCTTTTGTCTCATCATAGGAGCTGTTGTGTGGACTTTGGAGCATAGAATAAACCATGAGTTTCGAGGGCCTCCAATGAAGCAAGTTAGTAATGTTCTCTGGTATGTACAACGGCATGTATCTGTTTAACTTTGATTTATTTTCTTGCCAGTGGAGTGCCTCCAGATTGGTCATTTGATATAATTAAGATTAAACAACATAGATTATATCAGTGATAGGTAAGCAAAACTTTTGTCATTTAATAGGTACTAATTTATGCTACCAAAAAAAAAGGTTGAAACCAAGCTTTGAATATATGTTATCGTGCTCAACCCCTTTTTTTAGCACAGCGAGATTGATATGAATCGAATTGTTGTACATAAAGAAGTCATTGAAGTTGTCGTGAGAGGAACTCTGAGTGTTCTCAAGTCCTGTGCAACGACCCAAAGTGTAGGGCGTGTGGTTTACACTTCATCTACAAGTGCTACTTCTTTTCCAGAGAAAGTAGTGGAAATCATCGTCGAATCATGCTGGAGCTCAGTAGATTTCATCAGACAAAATAAACCCCACGGTTGGGTAAGTTTATTGCAGGAGTTTATGCTTTAAATCAGACACTACATAAAATTTTACCGCTTGCATTGATTGCATGCATGCAGATGTATTATGTGTCAAAAACCCTGGCAGACCAAGCTGCCATGCAGTTTGCCAAAGAAAAAAAAATGGAAGTGGTGAGTATTGTGCCAGTGACAGTAGCGGGTCCTTGGCTAACAACGGGAGTTCCCTCTAGCGTGGATGTAACCATGTCCCCCATCACAGGTTTAACAAACTTTACATCATTTCTTTGTTATTGATAAGCCACAACAATTAACTTTTTTCCACCATCATGTTTTATTTAATAGAAAACACAGCTATGTGGTTTTGTTTTTCTAATGCAATGCTTTTTATGTGAGAAGTTTGAAGTATCTAATGCAATGCTTTTTTTTTAATCTTTAAGTCTCTGCATATTTTCAATTCAAATAAAATCATATCAATGACCCAAAATCATGGTTGATTTTTTTTTATCTTTAACTCTGCATATTTTTAATTCAAATAAAATCATATCAATGACCCAAAACCATGGTTGAATTGCAGGCAACACACAATGTCAAAGAATATTGAAGTCTATTGTGACATCCTTTGTTCATATTGAAGATGTGTGTAGAGCTCACTTGTTTTTGATGGAATTCTCTGTCGTGGGAGAAATATACATTTGCTCTTTCCATAGCACCACTTTATCAGAGCTCACATATTTCATTAGTAAGTGTTGTCTAGAGTCCAAGATAGCCATCCAGTAAGTAGTCCCTTGCTCTCATCTTTTATTTTCAAGGCCACCATTATGCACAAGTCAATTATGATTTTTGTGAGTATATTTTCTTGTGTACAGGTTGGAGAGTGCAGAGTTCGATGGTGGTGCTATAACTATGTCATCCAATAAAATATTAGATCTGGGATTTACTTACAGATATGATATGGGTGACATCATCGACCAAACGTTGCAACATTTATATAATCTCGGCATACAAATTAAATAATTTATGTTAAAGATGTACTGAATAAATTATTGTATATATTGGTAGAAACTAGACGAAAAGTTATAAAATATCCATCTAGGTTGAAAGTAAGGTCTGCAAGCTTGATGGTCCACTTGAATTCTTCCTAATACTGTGCATGTGGGGTTGAAAGTCAATATAAATAATTGTTTGAGTGACGAGGTCCTCTCCTCTCTCTTTCTTTTGTGTGTTTTGTAAAGAGGGGGAGTTAGGGAATTGCAACTACCTTATGCTATATTTGCATTATTGCATATGTTATATTTGCATTATTGCATGTCAAAAGTAACATAAGTCTTCTTTGGAATATGAAGTCATCCATAGAAATTGTATACATGCTACATGCCTTTTACGGTTTTCTTTTGCCACAAGTTTGACATTTGAACTTTTGTAATATGTTAGTGAATCATTTTTTCCAAACATTGATGAATCTTGTGCCCATAAAATCCAACGACAAATGCAATGTAACACATGCATACTATGTTTCCAAATATGGGTAAAAGTGGATTCATATTCGATCTCGTACCGTCATAGACAACTATGCCCGCTATGATATCTATCATTCTGCTCGGGTCTATAGCTACCGTACCTGCTTAAGAGCTGCTTGAATCAACATCTAGAAGTGGATTGGGACCAACCTCAGTCCTAGTCATTCGGGTGAGAGCCGACGAAGGGATTGA
The DNA here is from genome assembly GCA_032191745.1 of Picea mariana. Classification (NCBI taxonomy): domain Eukaryota; kingdom Viridiplantae; phylum Streptophyta; class Pinopsida; order Pinales; family Pinaceae; genus Picea; species Picea mariana. Next base: position 95,703 of record JASDQU010104919.1, read on the forward strand.
TTTACACAGAATTCCCACTTAATCGCTTCCAAATATGGGAAAAAGTGGATTCATATCATTCTGCTCGGGTCTACAGCTTCCATACCTGCCTAAGAGCTGCTTGAATCAAAATCCAGAAGTAGATTGGGACCAACCTCGGTCCTAGTCATTCGGGTGAGAGCGGACGAAGGAATTGATTTACACAAAATTCCCACTTAATCGCTTCCAAATATGGGCAAAAGTGGATTCGGATTCGATCTCGTACTGTGTCAATCCCCACATGACAGAGACCTACCCATTGGAAAGGTTCGAATTTGAATATCGACACTGCAGATCAATCACATCTACACAAATGTCTCCCTACTTTGCAACCTCTAGACAATTGTCAAATCATTACTTTGCAAACCTCTCAACAATTGTCATTTGTTTCTAATATTATATTTGGATACCATGTAGCTATTTTCTTACACGTAGCCATTTCTTTACACATGCATGTTTCATTTGTTTATAATATTATATTTTCTAATTCGGCAGGTATACGCTACCACATAGCCTTGTTTAAAATTGCATAGCTAGTTATTTCTCTACTCAAAAAATAATTTTTACGAGGAAACCCCAATTCTTAAAACAATTCTTAAAACAAACCGAATTGTTGATGCATTACATTTCCCACGTGTCTATCCATCAAAAGATGTGAGTAATTTGGGTTTAAAGATACTTATGATTTAACCTTGATGTATGTGTCCGAAAAATCCAATGACCAGGAAGCCTTTTGATCTACGATGTTCAATGATTTTCAAGCATAAACAAATTAATTTTTTAACCCTTCACTTTGCTCATGAAATATCCAACGGATCTAGGGATTTTTTGATCAACCGTTGATAATATTGGATTGAGTCGTGCATGCATTTTAACATTGTCTTCAGTGTCCGAAATCTCCACTCACGTGCCTAATTAATTCGGGCCAGACATGCACTATTTTTTATGTTGTGTTTTACGTTCAAAGAGTCCATTCCTTCATGCGTGCAAAAAGTGATAATCTCAATTATGCATACCCATGTTACTAAGATATGAAATGAAATGAAAGTATTTTTAACGTCCACGAGGCTAAAAATAGCCTATGGGACAGATTGCTTTTCCATTTGGCTTTTACATTCGGCCCTTTTCTTGTGAAGTTTTACAATAATCGCTCCCAGCTTCTCAACAAACTCTTCGCTGAATAGATTATCCTAGGAATTAGCTGCCAGAATACCTGCATAATTTTCCCTGCTGTCTTTGAGGGCCTCACATTCTAAAATGAAATGTTTTTCTGTTTCCACTTTTCCGGACGAGCACAAAATACATACTCTTTCTTCCCACCTTTCTTTTGGCCTTTTCCAGCGCCCTGTTTCACAACGGAGTTGATGAGAATTGGTCCTTAATTGAGCAATAAGAGTTTTAGATCTTGGCCCCTATGTACGCCTTTTGTAATTGTAAAGAAAATATCTTAAATTGTTCAATAGAAAAAACCAATGGAACAAAGTTAACTTATGATCTTGGTAAGCTCTAGCCCAAATAATTTTGACAATTAGAGAATTATTCTAGGATGTCTGAATTTGACTTGGTCCTAGGTTTTGATTTGGCTAGGTAGGGTTTGGTAAGTGTTAAATATAGGGTTTAGGTTCATGGCCAAAACAATAGACTTTAGGACATAGGGTTTATGATAACCAAGAATATGATAACATGACATTTTAAAATGCATTAGTTAAAGATTAAGTTCAACATCATGATTATGAATGAGGGTAAATGATCGATGAATGGAAGAGATGGGTGATAATGGAAAGGTTTCATTGAACTAAGGTTTTCCTTCTAGGTAATCAAACATGAGCCAAATGGAAAGGATTAGCAAAATTTGAAAAAAAAATTAGAGGGACATTTTCAACTACAAGAGATTTGATCTGGAAGGTTCTGGGACAACCCGGGGGGCTTGAATTAAGGAGAAAAGGGCTAAAAAGGGACCACAAGTATCGAAAAATGAGCTTAATCTTCCATCGAGAAGGAAAAGGAAACCTATCATGACCCCAAAAGCTTTTAAAATGAATTGTCGGGGGGTTTATGTTTGGCGCTAGGGGCCAAGACCAAGGGCGGAAAGCCCAAGCATCTTTGTCATTGCAAAAGAATGAAGATCGATGGTCCTCATCACACGTTGCATCATGAAAATATGAGGACCTTAAGGTTCCATGGGCGATGCGACATATGGTTTACCCCGGGACACATGTCCCTTTTTCATTGCTGTCACATCGCCCAAAGCAACAAGAAAACTTCCATCGAGGGGGGAGGGGGGGCATGCGAAATGGTTCGTGGTTTTGAGGAAAACCATAAGGTGCACCTGAAAGATGACACAATGCCCTCGTGGTACTGACATGTCACACCAGGGTGGACTCAAAGACTAAGAGAGGATAGGTAGACCTGCCAACAAGACATCCAAGGAACCAATCAACAACTGCCACATGGATAAGAGGGGCCCACTTGAAATTACAAAAGGCACCACTGGACAAACTCGAGCCTCATGACATGTGGCCTGCCACTTGTGCCACATAGATGCCACCTCAGATCAACAGGAGGTTGCCACATGCCCATGGGGCCATGTTGACGTCATACACAACATCACTCAAATTTCATGCCATTTCAAAATTCAAAGGCTTCCACCAATGATAAGGCGACGTGTGGCACTTGGATTTTAAAATAGGGAAAACAACCCTCATTGGGCACAAGTAACACTACGTTCAAAATGTCGAGTTGACACTCGAGCTCTCAAAGCATTGCGACAAAGTCCTCCTTGTTGACTCGAAATATCATCACCTGATATAAAGTATGCAATTATGATTGCAAGGCCTATTTAAGTATACTATGATATTATATTAATAGGTGTGGTTCCCTATAAGAAAACTCAATGTTTATTTTCAAGCATCTCTCAAAGCCTATCTAATCAATGGTCAAAGTTCAAAAGTTGTTCTTGGCATGATTTGATACACTTTGTTTTAATGCATAGCTATGATGGTTACTTTTTATTCTCACTTTGTTGACAAAACCTATGAAAGAAGAAAATTATGGGGTCTACACTATTCTTGGTTGCACAAACAAAAGAGGTTGGAATCATTCTCATGCATGCAAAAAGAAATAAGTTGTATTGGATGGGGGAATAACTTTCTTTATATTATATAGTTTTTCTCATATATATACAGTGACCTTGCTACAAAGTCATGGTATATTGTGTCAAAAGATTTGTTATACAAGTCATTTTGGTTCTCTATGGCAACAAATTATACTATGGAAAGACATATGTTATAGTTTCAAAAGGCTTGATTTGGTTTGTTTATCACAAAAGTGGTGCATATGTTGTTGTTGGTGCAAAGTTTGGGTTATTATATCATTGGTTCTTTATGGCATACCATATACAATATAAGACATTTGATTGATATCACAAATGATTAAACGTCGGTCTTTCGTGTGGGTGACAACTCGATTAGTTATGTGAAGTGACAAGCTAGAATTGATATCCATGATTAAAAAGTGATATGGTGCATGGTTATACACTTATTTGGAATTTTGCTTGAGCTTGTGATTCGTTGGTATAGCATATTGTGGTTCATGTGAATGGTTTGAAGTATTATGTTAGAAGTGACACTTTGCATGGTATGCATTCAATGTATGATTTATACTTGGGTTATGATATATGATATGCAACCAACATATATATATTGGCATATACCAATGGTTCACATAGGATATAAAGGTGACATGGCATATGTGCATTGCATGTGGTTTATAGTATTTAATTTGTGGTTTAAACATAGTTACCAACTTAACGAGAACTCTACAAAGTTCTCATTTTTTCGTGTGTCACATTTCTTACCTCATTTTTAAAAATGGTGCTATTGGTAGCACCCTCCTTTTTTAGGTGGTTTTTTTATATTTAATTTTTCTGATCCATAATGTTTCCACATTATTTTTTAAATGCTTATATTTTCATCTATTTTCAATTTTTTTCAATTTTTTTTTCCAACAGTGTTTTTAGTATTTTTCCATGCTTCTTTCAATCTAAAAAATATTTTTTACCATTTACTTTTTTGAAATTAAGAATTTTCATGGGGACATGATCGCTAGAATGGTCCAGGATTGTCTAGCTGAGGACTTCGACCATGTAGCACATCATAGGGACAAACTGCAAAAAGAGCTGGCAGAAATGGGACAGTTCCTAAAGAAATTCAGGGAAGTACAGATAGCAAGCAACAGTAGAAGCATAGAGCCATCAGTGCCACAAACCGACGAAAGAGTGGAAGTAGAAGAACGAGATCCAGTCCACTCATTACCACACGCAAACACAATGGTCTACATCACACCTAGCATGATGCACGTGGATGAAATCGTGGGGCAGACACCCTTGACGGATTTAAACCACATCCAATTGGTTTTCATGCAGATGTCATCAAGGGCACTACACAAGTTGCAGGTTAGTGTCGACCACGAGGTACAGTCTCGCGCACATAGAGACTTAGTCGAGTTACAACAAGCAACAAAGAAGCGGGAGGTGCTGGAAAAAGTTTGAGTAGGCCAAGTTTGAAACTCAGGAGGAAAGAGAACACATGAATGAACTGGAACGAAGAGTAGGAGGAATTTTTTAGAAACTTCCAAACACCGCGCAAGGGAATAAATTTCCACTAGCAGAAAAGATTGATCAGATTGTGCAGGCCATCGAGCAATATCAGAAGGAGATCAAGAATCTCCGAGAACATCTCATACCCACCACTCCACCAGCAGTGAAAGAGCAAAAGAAGCAGGAAGCAACAACATAGCTGCAAGAGATAGAGCAACATGTTAGCACAACAACTAACTTGTTCGATAAAGCAGTGCAACTTTGGACAAGGTTGGAGGAGGATCCACAGGTCCAACGGTGGGACAAGGAAGAAAGGATCAATGCAGTGATCCAAGAGCTCAAGCAGAAGCAGAAGACCATACCAATCCCAGAACGTGTCAAAGGGACGTAGGAGATTACGAAATTGCAGGTAGAGCTAATCTCTGCGCAAACCAAGAAACATGAGTGTCAGGTTCAAATGGATCCATTACAGAAGCAGGTAGCAGAAGTACTGGCACAGGGAGAGGAAGCTAAGACAAAGATAGCACAGAACCATGCAGAATGTGCAGAATTGTTGAGCGACGAAGTGGCAGTCCAAGTAGTGGACACAATCAAGGAGAAGACCACGCAACCGCAGACACAGGCATCAACACTCAAGTAAAAGTTCCGGACGATGACTAAGAAGATCGAGGAAGCTTAGAAGGATTAGGTGGCTTGGGATGAGCCACATGTCAGTGTTGGGGACCTGTTGGCAGTAGGCCGAAGTGGAAAGAAGGATGATTGTGGGGAAAGAAAGCATGCAGAAACGGAAGTAACAAGTAGAAGGAAATACAACACACGCGCATGCAAGAAAGCGTGCACAAGGAGAGCGACAACGAGAAGGAGCAGCCCACGCACATGAGAGGAAAACCTAACGTCGGTAGGGTTAGGGTTTTGGTAATGTATTGTAATGGCTGAAGAGCCAAAGATGTATAAATATTGATACTGAGGTATTATAGAGGGCTCCGATACATAGGTATCATAGGTTGGCTTTTTGCATTGTTCAAATTGTTGTTACATCATAGATATGTACGAGTCGATGCGAATTGTAATGTTGTTATGTACTATTTTGTAAGTTGTTGAGTTAGAGGAGAGGAGAGAAGGAAGATCTGAGGATTAGATCGCACGCTGAGGAGCCCGGTGAAATCTAGTTCGCCTGATATAGATCTTACCCATTTGAGGAGAATTGTAAGCGCGCGACGTCGGATATGCAGAGCTACCATAATAAAAGAGCCAATAGCGAAATCTTTGTGAACGTAGCCCAGGAGGGGGTGAACCACGGTAACATCTGTGTAATGGGATGAATGCATGCATTTCTTTATCCTCTTTTCAGTAGTTGTTTGTTGTGTTGAATGAATGAATGAGTTATTACATTGCTTGCTTAAATGTTGTTGCAATATTGAGGGAATAAGCTATGAAGGTTACTACATAGTTGTAAATAACAGTAAATTGCAATCACAAGTTATAATAAATGGTTCAGAATATAGATCCCATATCTTGTGCTCAATCCTAGGCTGTAAATGCATGAGTCTTACAACCACCCATTAAAGTTATCTCGGGTGAGACTGCGTGGCGCATTCTGTATGTTGCGTTGCCTTTTGGTTTACCAGGGGGGTCGATAGTTTTAGAGGCTTTTGTTGGAAACTCGAAAGACATGAACCCTGGGTCAATAATTCAGAKGATWGACTACAACTAGAACTAGTAACCAACACGCTTTGTTACAAACTCCTAGCTCTGGACTCATGTYGCAGGGCTCTAGCTCCCAAAAAGGTGTACATATTACATTAAACACTCAAAATCTAACTTCCCAGCAGTAGACAACAACTATGCMCAGAACCTTACACTTGCGATTCCCACTAACCAACCAACCAAAATCAACAACACCCTAGCYGACCTAACCCAGCGCTTTACAATTATATTCATCCCTATATATAAGCTAATGCGTGTCTTCTAGCTTTGGCTTGCACACTTTCTTGTTCTGTTGCAACCGCTTTTGTTTTGCTGGCGTTGTGTTGTCCTTTTCACAACTGATTTTTGTTGCTTCTCCTTGCTCTGTTGTCCAACCTCTTATGAAGCTTGTGCAACTCGTACTAGGCCAAAACTGGGACCGTAGTCCTTGCGCGACTCCTTATCCAAAAACGAAGGGCCCAACATGCATGAGGAAGTGTCGCATGCAATGTGGATCTATTGGATTACACCGTCGGACACTAATGGACACTGGCTCACTGGGTGCGCCACGCTCCAAGATCAATTGGGTCGGAAGGATTTGCTGATTTTCTAAGTCCCCAAGGTTGACGACCTTTCCCTTCTTTTAACCCACAAAGTTACGCTGCAACTGTCGAAAATTACTACATAAGTCGCCCTGGATGATTCCACCGTCGGAATCTACTGTAAATTGTCTTAATAGAGGCGCCCTACCTCCTCCTCTAATGGGTCGAGAGGAATCTGGCTCAATGTCTCCCTGGATGACTAGATCTGATAAATTGTACTATCTCTGTTGTCAGTAAACACACTGCAAACCCCCACTGAAGAAGACGCCTCAATGGTTAGGATGCTTGAAAATGTGCTCTGGATGGTTCAATGGAAGTGCCTTGCCCTTATCTCAACTGGGTTTGAAGGGCTAAGATTCGCTAGACCTCTTTAGGTGAAGCAACCTACTCTGTCACTGATTCCCTCCTCTGGTATCCACGCTGAAACTGTTGCTGAAATTGTTGTAGACGTGTGATGAAGCAATGGAAAATCTGTATGGCTTTCCCAATTGGCTAGAATGTGTCTCTCAACATTGAATCCAATCCACCGGTGTCTTCCACCAGGAATCCACAATCCTCCATTGATTTTCCTAAACGTGTGTGCTTTCTCCTCTGAGATCAATTCTCAAATCATAATCTGCAATAATGAGGGATTAGGTCGTTTTTTCTCCTTCATATACTCTCCCAACCCTAATTCTTCGTTGACCTCTATAATTAGCTCATTTCACTTAAACGACTTCTATATTTAGCTTTATATTACTTAAGTCACTTAAAATAGTTCTTCTCACTTTTCACTTAATCTCACTTTCGAAATATAACATTCCCTAGTGAAATGACATCAAATGACCAATTTCCCCTCTTTCTTCCTGGCTATAGTCTAAAAATGTATGTTTAGACTACTAAACCCTCGTCTTCGGAGCTCCTACTCAGAAAGGAACATTACATCAACTCTTGCAAGGACAATGATTTCTTTACAATCTTTGTGCCTTGCCCCCAACCTATCCCTTCTTTATCTTGCAACGTTGGGTTTTGGGGTGAAGCCACTCCCTCATGTATACGAGGGTGGGCGGGGCGGAATTAATAGAGAAATGTATTATACATTTTCTCTATTAATTGCCCTCCCCCACCCTCATATATATGAGGGTATGAGGGTGAGGGGGAGAGGGCGGGGGAATTAATAAAGAAAATGTATTATACATCTTTTTTATTAATTTCCCCACCCCCCCTCCTCATATAAGGCATGTTCTTTGAATTCCTTACTTCATTTCAATGGATCAAAACTAGAGTCCTACCAAGGTTGAAACAAGTTCAAATTGACTACACTTACTTTCGTCTTTAATTTACTCTGAAGAATTTGAACCTTGTGTGGTGTTCTTGACCATCTGCCAACATGATGGAGCATCACATTGTGTGGAAAGAGGAGCGAAATTCTCCATTTTTTGTTTCCATTGTTGACACAGAGGACACATGCACATTAACCGATATGACTTTGAACAAACCCACTAAAAAGTGTTCATATGTTCCAAAGGTCGCCAAGAATAATCTGTCATCTTCCTATCTATGTTGTCAGAAACAGACCCCTAGCCCACGTCCCCATACTGGAAACTTGCCAAAACACCGAAATGGGTATGAAATGACCCGAAACATCATCAATCGAATCGTACAACATTTTTCTATTTGGAAACATTGTACAATATTACCAGCAACGTTTCTGGGCCATCTCGATGCAAATGACGGTCATTTCCAAGGTTTTTTCTTGTTGTACGAGCCCATCCAAGCAACTAAGAGGGTCGTGATCCCTTAGGTGGCAAAACTCCTCTCATTAACCACTAATTAACATTTTTAATTTGTCCACATGCTCAATTAACTATCACCATTTCACCCAACCTAGTAATTAATGGTAATATTAAATTCTTAAAGTAAAATAATGAAAATGAAAGATAGATGAAAATGTCACTTTTACATAAAAGGATGAAAATGAAAGAATGTCACTTTTATTTAAATTTTTAACATTACCATTAATTGTTTTGGGATGTTTGGGAGTGGTTCCAACCTCACTAAACTTCATGTGGTCCCATTCAAAATTCAACAAACTTAAGTTTTCATGATTTCAAGATTGGCAAGATTGCAACATCTCTATTGGATTCTATCATGTATGAGGGTATGGAATTGGCATTTAATCAAGAGCACCAAGCCCTATATGTACCTCGATGTCCATCGGTTTACATTTTTGGGGTCAACCGATCAAGTTCTGATAACACTATATATACAATACAAGGATGTACAAGTGTAATACTAGGGTGTATGCAACCCCCATGATGAAATGTCCTCGAGGCATGATTCTCCAAGGGTTTATTGCCCCTTCCCTTTAAAATGGTGCATTCTCTAACAATATGTTAGTCCAATGCTCTTATTCCATGGTTGTATCAAGTGTCTTCATGAAAGGCATTACTCATCTAATTGTGTGCCACATGTCCTTTCATGTTAATATAGACATGGTTTTCCTTCTAAAATGTCGTGTATAATTCTTTCTTTTCTTACAAGATAATGTGTTATTTACAAAAAAGCTTATATATATATATACTGTGTTTCCCCCGACATACCCATTTTTGGGGGGTCACGTCTCCAAATGTTTTTGTTTCGACAACTTCTAGACGTTTCCACGTTTCGTGCAACTTAGCTTCATATTAATTGAACTGGAAATGGCTAAATGAGATCTAGATCTTGTGCATAATTGTGCATGCGACAAATTGGCATGTTATATGGTGATGTTCCCATCAACTAGATTAGTTACTGAGTGTTTTTTATCTAAATAAAGTCCAAGTCATGTGAAAATTACAATATTCGACCTAAGATTATTCCCTAGACAACATAGAACCCAGTTTCCTCGAATGAGTTAAATCCCAAAATCCACAGTTTCATGAATATGCCCAGTCTGCCCATTGACCTCTTGATATGCTGTTACAAAATTATGCTTAAGACCAAACATAACACTGTTTCTATATCTCCATAAATATTCATAAGTACGTTGGCTTTTATCTTTCTTTTACTAAATTGTGAACTCCACATTATAAATTACATTCCTGTAAGGATAACATGCCTTTAGCAACTTGTAATCAATCCCGTTGACTATTTAGGCCCTTAACTAGCAAATATAAAATCCCGAAACTATTTTCTTAATTGCTTAAAGAAACAAAGATAAACTAAAGCTTCAACACCCTTGGAATTATTCTGACAAGAAATTAAAAACAATTAAGCCAGGGAGGAGCACATGATAACATGGGGTGTATATTTTATATTTATAGTTAGGATTGTGATTAGAGGAAGAGACATGAAAGTCGCGAGGATAAGAGAGCAGAATGATACAATCAAAGGCTTTATTGGGCGAGGTTTTAAACTGTGCGCCTCATTAGAAACAACCAAGGGAAGGTGCACCATTTGGGAAACTACAGCAAAATGCATTAAAACAGAGGAAGAATCTGGAACAGGGGTGACAGATGCGAGCCCAAACCTTTTGTGCATATGGGAAAAATCTAAAAAAGAAATAGGAGCACAGTCAAAAGTTCCCGACAGTAAACAAAACTAATCGCAAGGGAGAAGAATGTCACAAGTTCAAAGCAGAGACGAAATGGAGGTGTTCGAGAGCCACAATCAAAACTCAAACTTCCGAGAATGGAAATCCAATGCAAAAAAGAAAATTGATTTCTTTTTAACAGAAAAAACAGAGGAATGGGAGAACCAAAAAATGTGGTACAAAGGAACATCAAAATCTTGACAAAAATATTGGGAGAGGGGGAGAGAATGTGTGATAACTGATGAGACAGCATGATAATGGAGATGGGAAAGGAGGGGAAAAGGTGTTGGAAGTACCACCACTGCACTGCGGTTGTGCAGAGCCAAATTACGAGAGAAAAATACAAACGTTGATGCAGTTTATAAGCAGCTACTGCTTGGCGAATTTCTATGGGGACTGTTAGTAATACCCCAGAAGACAATCGATGAACACAATAAAGCATCTTGAACTGCCAACTCGGGATATGTTATTGTTTCACATAGAAATCATGGAAAATCATTTTCATCATATATACTTGATCACACTAAACTTCGATAATATGAAAAAAGGTAAAATAAACATAAAAGAACTTCCACAAACTAGTAGATGCATTTCATGAAGATACTGGTTCTATGTTCCTTTCTAACCCTGCAGTTCCAATAATTCTAAAACACTGACGTATATTCATCACCCCTCACCCATTTTCTGATATGATGAAGCACAAGTCAGTCGAGCATCTGTTCCTTGTAAGCAACAAAGAAAAAGAACTAGTATTAATGTGACTGAAAATATTTTCTTTATATACTTGTGGAATGTTCCAAGAATCTTAGACGTAAAGAACAGAGACCCCGTTCTCTTCATATGTACAAGTACTTTTTTTCAAACACAACTAGATTCTGACAATTAAAAAGCAAACAGCACGGTTAATGTCAAGATTAAACCTTGACAAAGAAACTCCCATTATGATGCGTTCCGGAGGGCAGCAGCATTTCAAAATACCAAGAATTAAAAAAGCAAGGGACAAATCCCTTTGAACATCAGTGATACGAGTTAATTGACTAAATACTGAGTAGCAAAGCTTGGATAAGATGCACCGACTCTCCTAAATATTGCAAGAACATACTGGTCGCAACACAAAGCTCTATGCCATTTTTTAAAATTATACAATTGAAGCCGACAAACCAAGGACAAAATTCTGTACATAGTTGCATATTCCTGAACCGCTGAAAAGGGCTCACTGTAGTGTGTAGAGCATTTGCTGCAACTGATAATTATTAAGAAAGTACAAGCACCCCATCCTGCAATACTGTAGAGGTAAAAAATGAAGTGAGAATCTTCACACAAAATATATCAAAACTCACATAATTCACAGAAGCTAAAACTCTCTCTTACGTTGTTCAAATACTACAGATGCTGCTTCAAAAAGCATATCTGATTCATCTGCTAGTATTGCAGCCAACTCTGACTCTTCTGCTGCTTTATCTGCCATGGCAGACATGGCCTCTGCATCAGCCACTTTCATGGCAGCAGCCATTGAAGCTTCATTTATCCTGTCTACTGAAAAGGTATCCATTGTATTGCTGAATGCACTAGAGTATTGCATTGAATTATCCATTGGAATTGGAGATCCCAAGACTTCAGATATCACTTCTGTTGTAGATGGCATATCTTTGAGCTTGTAATTATTGTGAATCTGCACATAGATGCATAGGTATAATTAAAAATAGTCAAAATGTAAATGAATATTGTCACTCCACAACGTTGCCAAAAATGAAAAATGCAATACCATAGATAGCATTGAATATTTATTATTTAGAGTTAATAGGAAGCATCAAGTCATCAACTATATCTATGCTTCATTTGCATCTGCGGAAAAGGAGTAAGAACAGAGACATGAATGACATGTACCAAGTCTGACATAGCCTGTCGGCATACAAGGAGCAACATAGATCTGTTGAATCCTTGATCATTAAGACTTCATCAGTGTAATCAAAGATAATAATCCTTCAACTCTTTCTGATTACCATAAGCATTGGAAAAAAATAAATGATAAGTTGGAAGACACACATTACTGTTGATGTTTGTAATATCGGACAGGTATTTAATCTTTCAACTCTTTCTGATTACCATAAGCATTGGAAAAAATTAAATGATAAGCTGGAAGACACACATTACTGCTGATGTTTGTAATATTGGACAGGTATTTCCGCACAAGTCCAAGTGTCTAGACATGTGGAAGTCGTCCAAAGCCTTCTACCTTGAGACTTTACTTTGATTAAAGGAATCATTAAAGTAAAGTGATTTTATTAGTGAGTAAGTTTTATTTTGAAGAAATGGTTTGATTAGAATTAATGAATTAAATAATAGTTATTAATCTCAAGTGAAGTGAGAAGTAATCTCAATCGTCAATCACTTTAGAGATTAGGGTTAGGTCATAACTCAATCTTATAAAAGCAAGGCTAGGGTGAAGAAGGAAGACACTTGACACATAATACATTGACACAGAGCAGAAAAGGGCTTTTGCTCAGAGTATTGGATCATGAAGGACTATGACTCAAGGAGATCTTGGATAGGTGGAGGACTTCCATTTAGAGATCAGGTCAGGGAGAAAACAGAATAGAGGCAGTGGCATGTGGGTTTCAATTGATTGAAGCCGCAGCAGCAGGGTTGCGCCGTACAAAGTTTTGTACAGCATTTGAGTGCATGTACGTGGGTCTTGGTGGAGACAAGCATGTATACGCAGGTTTGCTTAAGGAAAGGTGCGTGCATCTCGAAAAACATGAAATTCTAAGGTCGTACAACAGATCAGGAGTTGTTAGGGTTTGTAGGTACTATCTATAATTTTTTGTATTTCTCTGTGGGCCATTATTCTATCCCACTATGTCTCACAGAAGAACCACACTCACTAGTGCTCAGCCACTAGGATCACATTCACCTGTGCTCAGCCACAGGCATGTCCAATTCAGCAGATCTTCTTTCTCACTACGTTACACAGGAGAATCGTTTGGAGTATCACATCATCTCAACTCTCTGCACAGAGGAGGCTAATACATCATTTCATCTCTGTCTCAGAACAATATACCCAACTCATGGGCTTCTCCACACGTTCACCTGTGCTCAACCACAGGCACGTCGAACTCAGCAGATCTTCTTTTTCATTGCGTTACACAGAAGAATTATCTGGAGTGTCATCTCAACTCTTTGCACAGAGGAGGCTAGCACAACGTTCCAGTTTTGCCTCAGATAGGAACCACACACCCATCTCATGGGCTCTCTCTCAAGTCGACTCACTCAGTTTGTGTCCTGGAGCATGTCTACGCGATTGTAATCATCAACACTCCCTCTCAGCTAGGGAGGCATTCTCCACCAGGCCAAGTCTCTCACAGAAGTACTCGAACTTCGTCTTGGCAAGTGGTTTGGTGAAGATATATGCGATTTGCTCATGGGTAGGAAGGTACTGCACGTGTATTGTCTTCCTCGACACCATGTCTTTGATATAGTGATATTTTATCTTGAAGTGTTTCGATCTATCATGAAACACAGGGTTCTCAGAGAGCTTCACATAGCTCTGGTTATCACAATGGATAGTAGTAGGATCCATCTCATGAACGAATAAATCAATCAGAAGTTTGCGAAGCCACACTGCTTCACAGACTGCTACACTCAATGCTATATACTCTGCTTCTACAGTACTCAAGGCCACATAACTTTGTTTCCTGTCGCACCAAGAAACCATGGCAAACCCCAAGGTAAAACAACAATTGGATGTGCTCTTCCGGTCCACTGTACTTTTTGCACAATATGTATCAGCATATCCCTGCAAACTCAAGTTCACACTGGAGGCATATCTCAAGCCATATCCAACAGTGCCTCGTAGATATCTCAATACATGTTTTGTTGTTGTCCAGTGAGTCTGTCTCGACTGAATCATGAATTGGCTAAGTACATTCACTGCATAACATATATCGAGTTTGGTGTTAACCAAATACATCAGTGATCCAATCAGTTGTGGAACAATCTCGTCTGAATCATCATCATTCATTTTCTTCAAATCCATCACCATCGGTGTAGGCATGGATTTGCATTTAGTCATACTAAACTTCTTTAATATCCCCACTGTATATTTTCCTTGACTCAGGAAAAATATCATCAGTCCTCTGTCATACTTCTTGTCCCAAGTAGTGCATCATACCAAGATCCTTCATCTTGAAATCAGAAGTCAAAGCTTCCTTGTATCCAACAACTCGGCTTCCTGAATAAGTCATCAAAATCAGGCTCTCGTCACCAACAATGTAATAATATAGGTTTGGATCAACAACACTCTTGCTGAAACCCAAACTCATCAAGAATCAATCCATCCATCTGATGTAGTTTCCAACTCATGGATGGTAGTACGAATGGAAGTGTATCGAGGCTTACTGGATCAAGTATCTCATCACAGACAACTCCCTTTGTTTGTGCGAATCCTCTGGCTACAGATATCGCTTTGTATTTATCGACACTTCCATTAGTTACATGTTTGATCTTATAGATCCACTTGGAAGTCACCACATACTTCCTTTCTGGTCTCGAAACAATATCTCATACATCATTCTTTAAGATATACAAGTATTCTTCTGTCATGGCATCTTTCCATACTTGTTCACCTGTCGCTTCTCCATGACAAGAAGGCTCAGAATCAATGAAGTAGTTCATGGCTGAAGAGTAGCTCGAAAATCTTTTTTTCTCTCTCGAGATGTGCCTTGAGGGGCTTGTATATTCCTCTACCTCTTGTAGAGTTTGTCGAGCCTAGGAAGGCCTTTTACGCCCTACTGCAATATCTCTGGGCATATCAACAAGAGTACCTGGATCGGCTGGAATAATGTATGTCTCCCTCTGAATTGTTGAAGGGGGAGAAGGTATTGTCTCACTGTCAATCTCCATCTGAGATTCTCTGGATCTTTGACAGGCTATCTCTTCTTCAAAGGCAACATCTCTGCTTGTCTCAATCTGTCTCTGACTAGAGATGTAGATCTGATATGTCTTCGAAGATTCATTGTTATCCCATAAATGTATCCTTTCTCCTTGAAGGGTCTAGCTTGGACCTCTTCTCTTTGGGTACATGAAAATACATTGGGCACCCAAATATCCTGAAGTGTTCAATCTCAGGCTTCACTCCGGTGAAGGCTTCTTCGGGAGTTATGTTTCTTCAAAATTTGGTGAGGACTCTTGTTCTGAACATATACTGTGTCATGCATGATTTTGCCCACAAAGTTATAGAAAGATTTTGATCATGCATTATTGCATTGGTTGCCTCAATGATGGTTCTGTTCTTTCTCCTTCTCAAATAGTTTTGACTCCCTCTCTTAAGTATAACTATCTTCCTTTGTTGTTAACCTCCCTAGAACAAGAAAACAAACGAAAGGAAACAAGACAAAAATATCTCCTAAAGGAGAATAATGAGTACATCTCTAGAATCAAAACAATTTAAGGATTGTTGTCACAACGACAACACCTACTTGTAATGTAGAAAACTTTAGAAATGTAGGTTAGAGGCATGATAATTAAAACAATCAAACTTGGAGTCTTTTACTTCCAGTGTGTTGTTCCTTTGAATGCACTGAGATCCCTCTAGATTCATGACTTTGGCAAAGGTTCCTTCCTCCTGCAAGTACCCTCATGATAATGATACAAATAACATATACAAGTGCATACCGGAGGGTGTTGATATGTTGATGTCTTCATCTCCTTGAAGTCTTGGCTTCCAGGAATTGAGTTTGCTTGATCCACCAAGCTTGTCTTCCATCATGATTATGTTCATCCTATTTTAGATTCTTCACAAACCCTTGTCAACTGGGCTAGAAAACCTAACGGCTAGGCTAGGCTAGCACTTTTAGGTTTTGTTGGGCTTATGACTGCCAACAATAAGCCTTAAGAATGTAACATGAATACTAGTGAGCTAAAAAGGCTCATTCAATGAGTTGCAGAAACCCTAAAGCCAAAATTCTGCAGAAAATTGTGAAACCCTAGAAACCCTAGGGCCAAAATTTCAAAATGTTTGGAATTTCACTCTAAGCGTCTTTGGATGTGCGTTGGAGAAGGTCGTACTCTCCTATGCCAAACTTTGCCTCAACGTCCAAGTTTTAGGGGCTGAAACACTCTAGAAAAGGAGGGTCGTACGAAATTGCAGCAAACCCTAGAGGTCGTACGAAACTGCAGAATAGAAGGACGGCTTAGCTTTAAATGCTTGTGCAGGGGTTTTTCAAGACCTATGCTCTGATACCATGTTGATTTTTCAATAAGCTAAGCTTAAGCATGAAGTTCATTCCATTTTTAGCATTTTACTTAAACCATAGACAATTTGTTACAACAACCAAGATCACAAGAAGAAACACCATGCACAAGCACACAATAAGTATCCTGGGAAACCCTTCTCAACAAGGGAAGAAAACCCAGCCAATCCTTTGCTATATTCTTCAAGAGAAAGACCTCCACCACCATAAAGACCTAGCACACAAAAGGGTGCTCACAAACCCTAGAAGACTAGCACCCAAGAGAGGTGCGCACTTTTCCCAAGAACAAGTGTTTGCTGAAATTTTCAAACTCACACTTGTGATATGACTCCCCAATCGGGAATTTACCTTTACTTATATTAGACTAAACCTATCAACAATGGTGTCTATTGGCACAATAGGGCCAACCTCAATAACTCACGATATAATTAATAATTACCATATTAATTATCTTTTACATTAATTATCTTTCACTTTATGGTGGGGTCGACCTGTACCCTTTACATCACAAATAGGGTTACAGGTAAGTCTGACTCTTGAACAATATAGCAAGGGATCTTATACACCCACTAGTGCTTAGCCACTAGGAGCACATCCATCTCTGCCCCGCCACAAGGATGTCCACATCTCTATCTCACTACGTCTCACAAGAGAACCACACTAGTGCTCAATCACTAGGATCACGTTCACCTGTGCTCAGCCACAGGCACGTCCAACTCAGCAGATCTTCTTTCTCACTGCGTCACACAAGAGAAAATGGGTCTCATCACGAGCCAGCCTTCTCATTTCTGTGAAATGCTTGTGGGTAACATTGCCACCATTGGTCACCACGCCAGGGCAGTGTCCCCAGACTAGCTTCTTGAAAGAAAAAGCAATAAGAATAAACATAAAAGGCATGAATGGGCTTGGAAACATTTGCATCCATGACAGGTGCAACTCACCCTCTACAGAGGCACCCACAGGTAATCCATGCATTTCCCTACTATCACTGCACCTCTTGCCCAGACATCCCTTACCACCTCATCCACTCACATGGCTTGGATTTGATTTCTCCCGGAAACACCCCACATCCAGTGAGCATTAGCCAAATAGGACACCCTAGCGCTTCCTCCAAACTTGGCTTGTAGATTAGTATAATGTCTTTGAGCACTTGTCAGGGTAAAGGGGGTTTTATGCACATGTTTAATAAAATTGATGATTAGATGTGATTGACATTGCTATGATCCTTGTGACTTATTAGCCCATGGAGGGCGTATTTGTTGATGTTTTAGGACCATACCCGATGGCAGGTACCCAGATGGACATGTACACATGGCGAAATGATTAGTTCGGACCTCCATGGGGCTGAAAGCCCACCAGATAGATGTTAAGACCCCGGCAGGGGGCAGAGACAGATCAGAGGGTTTGCACCGGAGAATAGGAGGACGTTCCACCAGAGGCAGCTTGGCGAAGCCTTACCCAGGGGGGTTGTGCCTTTTCCACCAGGACGTTAGCCTTGGAAGGCCCATGACATCACCCAGGACACCTTATGACGTCGTCCAGCGCTATGGAGGTTTTGGGAGGCAGTTATGTGCCCCAGGAAGCCAACGTTGCCCTAAAAGGGGCTAACATCACCCTAAAAGGGCATGACGTCTTCATCTTTGCTTGATTTAGGGTTTGATTTTGACATTTAATGTAAAAACGGTATTATTATGTATTTTTGGCCATGTTGGACTTTTGTGACCTAAAAATAAAATTAAGGTCATTGCTATTGTATAAATAGAGAGATAAAACTCTCTTTTTCTCAGGATCTTTCACTCACACTAGTGTGAGGTCCGAAATTTGCGCCTTTCTAGGGTTTTTGGCTGAAATTTGCTAGTGCGCACTTGTTGAAGGAGGCTTATTTTAGTTATCTTTGGCATTTTTCTTGGTGGAAGGTTTATAACTAGGGTTTGGCTTGATGACTACTTGGTAAATGTAAGTGAATTTCTGCAATCCTTCCCTTACTTGAATTGTTATAGTGTTTTACTTGCATTTTGTTAATGAAATTGTTGGAATAAACCCTAGGAAATAAGCACATGTTGGTGTACTTATTTTAATTCCCTACTAGATTATGCCAAGGAGTTGTTTTATCTGTTGAAGACATTGCTAGGGCCTTGCCATTGCAACACCATATCATTTGCTCTTCACCCTAGCCGATTTTACTTTGTTATTGAGCTAAAGGAGGAAAACGTGCCAAAGCCTAGGGTTGCCTACACCTTACTAAGTCGTTTTCCCCTAGGGTTTGATGGTTGAAGCCTTGGCATACAAACACTTCATCCATCAAATTTCTCGTCTTTAGCCCTACTATTTCTTGATATTATGGTAGCTTCGGGAGGTATGAACCTCTATTGTGACCTTTGACGAGATTAGAACTTTCTGAAAGAAAGGAAAGAAATGAAAGTAACCCTAGATGAGATGTCGGTTGAAGAGAGATAATTGATATTAATTAATTAGTACCTAGAGAGAGAAGTCGGCCCAGGCAAGTCTGCCAGGAATATTATAAATACAGGGCACCAATCTCTCATTTGACACACTTCTCAAAATTAGAGAAAGCCATTTCTGTCCACTGCAGTCTAGTAGTCTTGTGCACACGTCCTAGGGAAGGTGCTGCGCTAGTTTTGGTGGGACTCTCTGATCAGCTTTGGTTACTTCTTGCTTGGTGCATTAGCCTTGCTTGGCTATTGAATTGCTACCAGGATTCTTCTCTTTGTCAAGGTCAAGGTGCTCGGAGGGTAGCTTCGACATATGGTTGGGTGACAATAGTGATATTGTCAATGGTAAAACGAGCACATCCATTCATATTCTAACAGGTTATGGGCCCACACCTCCCTCATTCAGTCTAACCACTGGAAGGAAGCTTAGCCATTAGGATACTGAGCTCGTTGAGGAACTGTCTCTAGGGTTACTAGCAGGAGCAACTTCCAAAACACTGTCGCTAGGGTTACTAGCAGGAGCAGTTGCAGAAACCCTAAATCCCAAATCCGGCACCTTGTGATGGAGCATCTCGCTCAAAGAGAATATATTCAAATGCGCCCTAGTTCATCGCACCTTTTGGCTCTCTCAGAAGATAGAAACGTCAGAGTTGAAGTTTTGGATCAAGGCATGACCAGCTACCAGTCAACCGAAGACATGAGTGAAAAGATCAGTCTTCTACACTACTCAGCACGCACAGGAACAATAGAAGATGACATGTGGATAATCGATAGTGAAGCTTATAGACACATGACGGGAGATCAAGCCAGACTCTCAAATCTAAATGAGAAGAATACATTGTACAAGGTAGAGCTTGGAGACAAAAGCACTTACCCAGTCGAAGGATTTGGACAAGCCTCCGTCAAGTTGAAAACAGGTAACAATGTTCATTTAAGCAATGTTTTATATGTACCTGGTTTAGAAAAGAATCGTGTATCGATATCTTGCTTAGAAGACAAAGGAAACAGAATAGCTTTCGTAGATGGAAAAGTGTTATCCTGGCATAAAGATTCCAGCATAGAGAATGCTAGGGTGATTGGAAGTCGTGAAGGAAACCTATATAGACTACTAGAACAAAATGAAGAAGCTCTCGTACATGACGAAGTAAATTCCAATGAACTTTGGCACAAAAGGTACGCTCATATTAATTATCAAGCATTACCTTTTCTCAAAAGGATGGTTGAAGGAATACCAGAATTGCAATCTACACATAAAGGAATTTGCAAAGCATGTGCTCTTAGGAAGAATATCAAGAAATCATTCCCAAGTAGCAACAACAAATCTAAGGAGATTCTAGATCTGATACACTCAGATGTTTGTGATCTGATGCCAGCCAAATCTCTAGGAGGATCTCTCTACTACGTAATCTTCATAGATGATTATTCAATAAAAAATTGGTTATATCTACTGAAGACAAAAGACGAAGTATTCAACAAGTTTCAAGAATTCAAAGCAGAAATAGAGAACCTGACAAACAAGAAGATCAAGACATTAAGAACAGATAATGGAGGAGAATACACCTCGAAGGAATTCGTTGCATTCTGCAAATCGGCTTGGATTAGGAGGGAGTTGACTATTCCTCATAATCCTCAACAAAATGGTGTATCAGAAAGAAAGAACAGATCCATCGAAGAAACAGTAAAAGCACTACTAAATGATCAAGGTTTATCTATGTTCCTATGGGGAGAAGCAGAGATGACAGCAATATATGTGCAAAACATCAGTCCTCATCGCATATTGAAGGACATGACTCCAGAAGAAGCCTTCTCAGGTAAAAAACCTAATGTGGAAAACCTAAGAATATTTGGATGTCCTGTTTACTCTCACATTTCAAAGGATAAAAGGAATAAACTAGAACCCTCGGGAAAGAAGGGGATATTTATGGGATATAGCGATTCATCCAAGGCTTATAGAATCTATATTCCGGAACAACATAAGATCGAAGTCGGCGGAGACATAACATTTAATGAAAAGATGGCTTTCAAGAAATCCATAGAAGAAACTAAAGAAGAAGAAGAGATCGAAGAACCTATTGAAGAAAGCACAAAAAACCAAAATGACGAAAAGGAACAACCGGATCATCCTATGCAACCATGTGAAACCATTGATTCAGATATCGTACCTAAGACCAAGAAATGACCAACTTGGCTTGAAGCTACCTTACAAGACGCAGAAAAACTCAAGGTTTCAGAAGGAACATTCAGAAAAACTAAGAAGCCTAAAAGATTCTCAAGTTATGCAGCATATATGACGAAGCTTCTAGATGAATAACCTACCACATTTCAAGAAGCAGTTCAAAAGGGACAATGGAAAGAAGCTATGACGGAAGAACACCAATCCATTATGAAAAATGATGTATGGGAAATCGCACCTAGACCTAAAGAAAAATCAGTGGTAACTTCAAAATAGGTATATAAGATCAAACATGCAGCAAACGGAAGCGTGGATAAATATAAAGCAAGATTCATAGCTAGAGAGTTCTCCCAGAAGGAGGGAGAAGATTATGATGAAACTTTTGCTCCGGTTGCTAGATATACTTCCATTAGAGCTATCATATCTCTTACCGCTTCCATGGGATGGAACTTGCATCAAATGGATGTAAAGACATCTTTCCTCAATGGAGCAATCGAAGAAGAAGTATATATTGAACAACCTCAAGGGTTTGAGGTACATTCCAAAGACACTCACGTTTGCAGATTAAAGAAAGCCCTATATGGACTCAAGCAAGCTCCAAGGGCTTGGTATGCCAGAATGGACAACGATCTAACGAGACTTGGTTTCTCCAAGAGTCATGCAGATCCAAACCTTTACTAGAAAGTCTTGGACAATGCACCTGTAATTCTACTATTATATGTTGACAATCTATTCATAACAGGTGAAGAGTCTCTCATCATCCAGTGCAAGAAGGAACTAGCTTCTGAATTTGATATGAAGGATCTAGGTCTCATGCATTATTACTTGGGACTAGAAGTATGGCAGAAGCGTGGTGAAGTATTCCTTGGACAAGGAAAGTACGCAATAAAGATCCTTTAAAATTTTGGAATGATGGATTGTAAGTCCATGGACACTCCTATGAATACGAATATAAGAAAAGTGAAAGATCCAGATTTTGATCCAGTAGATCCATCACTATATCGATAATTAATTGGGTCATTGATGTATTTGGTAAATACTCGACCAGACATTTGCTTTGTCGTGAATACACTAAGCCAATTCCAGGTGGAATCGAGACATGAGCATTGGATAGCTGCAAAGCATGTCTTAAGATATATTCGTGGGACAATAAACTATGGCTTATGATATACCGCATCCAGTGATATACAGCTTCATGGATTCACATACTCAAATTGGGCAGGAAGTGCAGAAGACAGAAAGAGTACTTCAGAAATGTGTTTCAGTTTGGGCTCCGCTATGATAACTTGGGGCAGCAGGAAACAGAATTCTGTCGCACTCAACACAGCATAAGCAGAATATATCACAGCATGTGAAGCATGCACAGAAGCAATATGGCTAAGGAAGTTAATCTCCGATTTATTTGATCAGATTCCAGATTCGACCATAATACATTGTGATAATCAGAGTTGTATAAGATTATCAGAACACCCCGTGTTTCATGAAAGGTCGAAACATATTGAGATCAAATACTACTTTATTTGAGATAAAGTCCAGGAAGGAGAGGTAAAGCTCCAGTATATTCCCACAGATGAGCAGACAACAAACATCCTGACAAAGCCTCTATCCAGAATAAAGTTTGCATATTTCCGAGAAAGATGGGGATCGTGGAAATAACTCCCTTAGCTGAAAGGGAAGAAATGACTCTCCAGGTTGGGAGGGAGCACTAACATATTATTGAGGACATTCATTTTCAAGATTGAAAAATAGTCCACCTTGGGCAGATTCTTTCCTGTTCGAAAAGTGTATTGAGATTTCTGACGGATAGACATTTTCCAGTTCGGAAAATGGTCCATATTGTTGATGTACCATAGACAACGACTTCCCATTGTGGTTAACATGGGGAGTGGTCTAGGGCAGTCTCTCTTCTTAAGGGTTACTCAAGAAGATTGGCCCGCCTCGCCGGACAACGATTTCTCATTGTGGTTAACATGAGGAATGGTCTGTTTTGGAGGTTGGTACAGGACAGTCTTTTCCTCTTGTGGTTAACAAGGGAAATGGTCCGGACAATCATTCCTTAGGGTGGATTCATTCTCTCCAGGTTGTACTTTGTTTAGTGTCTGAGGAATGGTCTAGGGTGGGGAATGGTCCAGGCTCAGCAATTAGGGACAGGCATTCCTTAGGGCCAATTCATTCTCTCCAGGTTACACTTTGTTTCATGTCGAAGGAATGGCCCAGGGTGAGGAATGGTCCAGGCTCAGAAATCAGAACAATCATTCTTCCTTGTTTGAGAAGAATAAGCCAGATAGCCCATCGTTGATGTTCTACTCTGAGGGCGGATATTCTTTCAAATCTCACAGATGTGAATGAAAGATTGGCCCAGATGATTCAGTTTATTTTAACAATATTTTCTGTGCAGGTTGATATCAGATGATTGTTATGGAGACTGCTTGTCTCCAGACAGTAGAGATATGCTATTGTGGTGTATATGGTCAATTGTTTGTGACTATGTGTCACGGTTTGAGTAGTTGCATACTACCATGGATAGACACCGTTGTGTTCTATCAATTGATATTGTACCAGTTGTCATGGAGATTATCCAGTTGGATAATAATGACGGTGCTCGTGATACTACCAGTTGAATGGTCTGTTTGTGCTCAAGACCATTATCAGTTATACCTCCCTAGCTAGGAGGGAGTGTTGATATTATGGTAGCTTCGAGAGGTATGAACCTCTATTGTGACCTTTGACGAGATTAGAACATTCCGGAAGAAAGCAAAGAAATGAAATTAACCCTAGATGAGATGTCGACTGAAGAGAGATAATTAATATGAATTAATTAGTACCCAGAGAGAGAAGTCAGCCCAGGCAAGTCTGCCAGGAATACTATAAATATAGGGTGTCGGTCTCTCATTTGACACATTTCTCAGAATTACAGAAAGCCAGTTCTGCGCACTACAATCTAACAGTCTTGTGCGCAAGTCCTAGGGAAGGCGTTGCGCTAGTTTTGGGTGGGACTCTCTGATCAACTTTGGTTACTTCTTGCTTGGTGCATTAGCCTTGCTTGGCTATTGAATTGCTACCAGGATTCTTCTCTCTGTCAAGGTCAAGGTGCTCGGAGGGTGGCTTCGGCCTATGGTTGGGTGACAATAGTGATATTGTCAATGGTAAAACGAGCACATTCATTCATATTCTAACACTATTATCATTTGTTCCTTCAATTTCTGCCACTACTTCTGTCTCCATTTTCCCTATGAATGCATTGGTCTAAGACTTCTTACTTGAGTGTTTTGATCACAATCTACAAACATCCAAATCTTTGAGCAATTACTACCAGCTTTCTAACCCTAGTTTAGATTAACTTGCTAACCCTACTGCTACTATTATTCTTTCAAGTTATAGTCATACTTTGCAGCACTTAAAGCTTCTAAAAGCAATTGAAAGGATTAATGCATACTTGCTTTTGATGAATGTTGATGTTATGATATTGATAATTGGTCATTCTTGCCCATTTTGAAGCATTTATTGTAGAAGTATCGTATTGTGATTATTGTCATTATACATCTTTGCTTACTTCATATATATATTAGTCAATTGCTTATATCGAGAAAGTCACTGATTATATGAAGTACTAACCAGCAAGTGACCTTGCAAATATAGTTTTCATATTGCTTTGTTCCGGGCAGGTACATTTCTAGTTCTTATTATCTTTATTGATTGTTTATCTGGACTTTCTGATCGGTGGTGTCTTGTGAGAGGGAAACTTTTACTTGGCCTTTTATGCATTGCCTTCCCAAAACCCCAGATCACCTGGGACGTCTCCCATGGGCCTGTTATCCCCGATATCTAGGGATAACTAGGAGATCATGTCTCGAGGCCCACATGGTCCTAGACATGGAGTACCGAGAGCAGGAGCGACCTGAGCATGGTCCTGGAGGACCCATCTTCTTCTTCTC